>QZGG01000369.1:0-157452 GCA_006409495.1 Sedum album
TGTGTGTGTTTTGACTTTTCATCAGGTTATAAGCAGTTTAAGCTGGTAACTTAAGAAAGGGTTCTGAGATTTGACTCTTGGGAAATGGTGAAAGAGATGGAGTGAATTATTGAGGAATCCGATTGGAGGCTGGGCAGGGGAACTCAACTACCACTGATCTAAATTCTAAACCAATAGGATGCTACTGAGAGTTCCAGCTTTTGGAAGTCTCCAGCCAACTACATAATCCTACATTAAAACCCAACTAAGGGCATACTAAGTGTTCTGACAAGAAGAAGCCAAAGGTAACACATGCATCATATGCTTTTTCTACTCTGTAGGTGCTTCAAGAATGAATAATATAGTTTTTGAGGAGTAAATATCAAGTTATGGGGGGCTTGAGCCATGCAGTCACTACTCATCACTACTGGTCCTCACTGCTGCTTTGTCTGTGACTTGTTATCACTTAGCACTGCCAATCCTATCCTTTCCAACTTGCTTCATCTCTTTTTCCATCCATTCCTCTGCACTACTGCAGCAGCATTAACCTCCCTCTTTTGCCATGCCCACAGCCCCAAGATAAAAAAGACTTGTATCTCGAATCCCAAGATCCCTACCTCCCAAAATGGCCATTTGGGTCTGGACGTGTGTATCCAGATTTCTTAACACAGTTTGAGCAAATGGGAAATGACAAACTCTGATTTCACTGGCATGTTTGAGGTTTGGATCCATTTTCTTACAAACCAAGATGGCCGTTTGGTTCAGTGAATGTCTACTATAATAGTTTATGATTATGAGTGTGGAGAATGGAGATGGCCCTTTCGGTACAACTTTGCATCAACTAGTAGAACAACTGCTTGACATGATGGACCCAGCGAGTTGCTCCAGTTCTAATCTAATCCGTATGGATGGGTTTGATGTATAAAACCAAGACCAGTCAAAAGTAATTGTTTTTATGGAACTTGTTGGTATTGCTAAACAATGTGTTCATGTCCCATGAAACAAATGAACTCCCAAACATGGACATGTGAACCTACTGTGAAGAATAAAGTTTACACTGAGGGAACAATCCGATTACGCTCTACAGGTCACAGGTGAGCAATCGTGTAAACTAACTCTTACATATCTCAAATAGCCTACACTGTCAGCACTAGATGGGCTCATTTTAATTCCGTGGGATTTTTGTAAAATGATACTTACAAATCTTTTCTGTTGTTTTAAAATGTCTCAGGCAGTACACGGAACCTTTCTTCACACGGATCCCGGCCACGCGATGCTAGGACAGTTGACTTCAGTAGCATAGATAGAAATGTTTTAAGTGCAACTATCCTTCCTTACCTGCATCTGTATACCTTAGCATTTATGGAAGTTTTCAAAATTCCAACTTATCCAGTGAAAACATACTCTCAGGAAAAACAAAGTGTTCTCCAAGGGAATGATTTCTGTTGACAGAGAAAATCGAGGGCTGGGACTGAACTTGAGCATTGAACAAATGCAGTAAATTTCAACTCTTCCGAACTGGTTACTGTACTTTCCACGTAAGGTGAAGCATGTAAATGGAAGTTCTATGACAAATCGATAGTGGGACATTGCGCTTAAGTTCTTGGGTGCGAGAGAAATACACATCCTTTTCTTCAGGTAACTGTTTCATGGTAGCCGGCGTTGAACTCTTTTTTTAGTTTCGGTTCACGATAGAGTTGCACATTTTTTTAGGGATGGTGGCAGGCAGAAAGCCAGTATGTATGTGAGGTTGGGAACATTTGCACAAGTTTTCAAAAAAATAATTTGTGGAATGCTGAGTTCTTAAGACATTGACTCGGTTTCTGTTGTCAAAGTTCGATGGTTCAAATCCTTCTTGAGCAAATAGCAATGTATGAATAAAATTTATTGTTCTAAAAAATCATGCATCTATGAAGATTTTGATAGGTTTTACATATCGTTTCTATATTTAATATTTTAGCAGCTTTTATATATTTTAATTTATTTTTAAATAAAGCTCATGTTACACTTTGTTTGATATCTTAATTTTGATGCATAAAATTTAAAATCTCAAATTAATTATTGGTTTATTTTGATACTGAAACTGAATTGACTTGAGCAAAGAATATGAAAAATAAATTACGTTTCGTAGTTTATAATTAATTATATTTTTTATTTGATGAATTGGAAGTATGAAATGTGGCAATGTCCCGATTGTTCGAGCCCTCCCGCACTTCCCGCACGGCCTCGCTGATCTGATTTCATCCAACTTCCTCATCATAATTTGATCAAATCTTCTCTAAGCATCAATCTCCCCTTTCCAATTTCAATTCCACGATTTAGGGATTTCTTCCACCGTCGAAATTGAATTCTGATTCAGGTTCCAATCTTTGATCGCAGCTTCCGATTTCGGTTTTATTGCCTTATTTGCGTAGATGATCATGCTATTTGAATTAATTGTCTTAGTTATTTTATTTATCTGATTTTCTAGGGTTTTGGATCTGGAGAGCTGATTTATTTATTATAATTTTATCTGCAGATTTTGGTGTCAGATGATGTTTTTAGGGGTTTGTGTGCTTGATCTGATGATTAGTTTGATGTGAATATTGTAACAGTTCTTCGTGGGTTTCAGATAGTTGAATTAGAACGCGGGCTAGAGTTTTTGAGTTGTGGTTTGCGAAGATACAGATGGGGAAAGTGATGTGTAGGATATAAGGTAGAGATTAGTCCAGAGAGCTTGTGACTTGGTTTAAAATGAGCAGTGAGGTTCCAAGTTCATCAAGCCATTGGGTTCAGCAAGGATCTGGTCTTAATGCTCCTCCAACTCAAAGGAATCAAATACCAACACCAGCAAATGTTTTTGCTAATAATATGTCTTTGCAAACGGGCGAAGAGTTCTCCTTAGGGTTTGTTAATAATCTCTCTGGATCACGAGGAGTAGAACCTCAGTTCGTTGGAAATCGGGATCGTGAACAAGCAAAGGGTCTGCCTTTGCCTCAAAACAATCAGCTTGGTTATGAAGATATTGCAAGGATTTTGGGGCTGCAGCGGATGAATTCAGAATGTATGTCAGAAGCATCGGATTTCGCATCTGCTAGAGGTTCAATGACCGAAACTAGCAAGGGATCTTATAACGACACCATGAATAGATTTCCGAAGCTGACAGGTGGTGATGCTGATGGGTCTATGAAGTTAATGAATCAAGCAAATTACGAGAAAAGTGACTTGAGGCCAGTTGTTTCAAGCGTTCATCTGGATTCACCTCATCAGAGTCAACATCCTGGCCGTGGAGCTGCTGATGGGCCTCGGTCCGCAAAGATAAAGTTTCTTTGTAGTTTTGGAGGTAAGATTTTGCCCAGACCAGGTGATGGAAAACTTAGATACGTAGGTGGAGATACACGCATGCTTTCTATATATGCGAACTTTTCATGGGCAGATCTCGTGAATAAAACGTCCCTAGTATGCAATCAACCCCACTCAATCAAATATCAGCTTCCAGGTGAAGATTTAGATTCACTTATATCTGTATCATCAGATGAAGACCTTCAGAACATGATCGAGGAGTGTTATGGTCTAGAAAAGACTGAGGGCTCCCAGAGACCCAGACTATTTCTAATTCCCTTGAATGAAAATGAGAAGGCGTCTTCCTTTGAGTCCAGCACAATTCCACAGAGCAGTCCTGACTATCAGTATGTTGTTGCTGTGAATGGAGTACTGGATCCTAGTCCTCGGCACACATTAAATGCTCCGTCCTTCTTGAATGAACCAAATCAACTTGGTGTTGCCTTGGACCGAAGAACAGTTACATGCATGGATTCTCCAAATGTATCACGCCACGCTGATTCTAGAAATGGTACAGATGTTTCATATCCCGCTCAGTACTCAAATGAACCCCAGGGTGGGCTCAAGTCCCCTAAATCTGTCATGTATTCTCCTAAAATTGTTCAACAAGGAGACGCTTCGAGTATAAATGTTCAAGTGAATGCAAATAAATCTATCCGAAATAGTAGTGGCAGTCATAGTTCCTTTCTCACTGCACATCTGCTGCCTGACAACTCTATTCCGGACTCTCCAGGTTACATGTATGCCTCACGAAGCCCAGTCTTATTAAATGACATTCCCTTGAAAAGGCATGTTGATGTTGGCGGAAATCAACTACACGGAATGTATCACCAAAACCACGCAGCTGGCCAGCCTCATCCAGTTCCTAATCCGAATGGTGTTTTTGATCAGGGTCGACCAGTTCCTAATCAGAGACCATTTCAGTCAGAAAAATCTTTACACCGCCATGATGGTGAGACAGGTCTTCTTGCTGGATCTGGTGAGTCTAATAATCATCATACTGGAATGATGCATGCCTATTCTGATTCTAAGCTTCAGGAGCATGGAGGATCATCAACTCACTGTTCATTGGAGGAAAAGGGTGCATCTTCTCCTTTGAGCTTTGCAAATGCACCGTTTTCTCCGTTGATGGCCTCTGTTACTCCAGAGAACAATCAACAGGTAAGGGAGCGAAATTCAAATGTTCAGTTCGGCGGCTCCCACAGTGGATCAGAATCGCTGAGTTACTCTCATTATGTCAATGTGCCAATGCCTGAAAGAAACGAACTGTATTTTCCTCCCAGAAACGGTCTTGAAAGAGAACTTCAAAGAAGAAATCAAGATGCAAATGGGAATGAATATGTGGCAAATATGAAGCTCGGGATGTAACTTCTTTGCAAAATCCTTTGCCACCCCAGAATAATAAGTTTCAGCAGAGTGTATATCCAGCTTCGTTATCTCAGCAAAATGCAACAACAAACGTTAGCTCAACCTCTGCTTTAACTCAGAGTTTAGGCATTCGACCAAATATTTCAACGACAGAGATTCACGGGGATAAAGCCCCGGAACCTCAGAAGGGCCAACAGCAGAAAGCCACATTAAATCAGTCAGCAGATTTAGCGAAATACAATCTTAATGGAGTGATGCCTGGTGCCAAGACAGTGATATTTCATGGGGCAAGTACCCAGAGAAGCTGCTAATACTTCAACTACCAACATTCAACTACATCATGACACTCTCCTTAGTGACCTTCTTTCTGTAATATCGGATACTGAACCTGCAAACTCATCAACTTTGAAGGGCACAATCAGTTCCTCTGACTTAGACCCATTTGCATTCTGTGACCATTCTACTTCAGGCATCCATCCTTATCAAAATAACTCTATTGTGTCTGGGAATCTATCAGAAAAAGCTGTTCATAAACGAGAAACATCTCTAATTGACTGTGATTTTGACATCTGTTTCAACCAGAAGGTTGAAAGCACGGGACACGAAGAAAGCTCTTTGAGAGATTCACAACAAGACAAGCCTGTTCTTGCCCAAACAACTTATGTTTATGACGGGAAAATTCACCCATCATCAACGGTAAGGAAAGATACAACTTTTACTCAGCCTTCACGGGTAGTGGATGACATCATTTCTGATGTCTACTCTAAAAGCGTTAGCGAGGGAGATAATGAATCTCCAGATATCGAATTGGAGGTGAGTTTAATGTTCTATGTACTATTCAGCATTTTAATAAAATGTTCGAACTTTACATGACTAGAATGCAATTCACTAATTTCTATAGGATGGCAGTAGCAGTGAGCGGAAAGATGTGTCGTTTAGTGATGCAGTAATTGCTGAGATGGAAGCTGGGATCTACGGCTTGCAGGTTTACTCTCACACTCTGTGGTGTGTGTTGTCACTTTTTCTGTAACCAAACATAGCCAAACGTTATATTACCGGAGCATTCTTCATCTATATCAATTGTGTTCACATACAATTCTGATATCTGAATATGAACAATAGTCAATGTATTAAGTAGCATATCAAAGATGAATTTTTCTTCTAACGTTTTTACTGTCGTACAAAGTTTACTTTTACCGTAATGAAAGAAGTTATTGAGTAAAATCATCTCCTGTTTCTCATTGTTATGCTCTTCCTTTTAGGCGCACAAGATGTTACTGTTATACTAGTTTGAACTATGATGTAGTTATTTTGTATAATATGGGATGGTAAAGTGCATTAGGAGGCTTATGTTGGGCTTGCCTTTACATAACTGTTAATTGCGCATCTGTAACGATCTTCAAAACTGCAGATAATAAAAAATGCTGATCTTGAAGAACTCCGTGAATTAGGATCTGGGACATATGGAACTGTTTATCATGGAAAATGGCGTGGAACAGATGTTGCAATAAAAAGATTGAAGAAGAGTTGCTTTGCTGGAAGATCATCTGAAGAAGAACGATTGGTTTGTTCGTTTTCCATATACTTGTGTTGTTTTGTCTCTAATTTGATGGAACTAAGATTAAAAAGCATTATAACTTGCAAGAAGAAAAGCTCTTTTACGTGTTATATGATACTCGATTATTTGTTACTTTGCTGGTTTCCCTCAAAAGTCAAAATGCCTGAGTTTGTTAAATTTGTTTAATGTTTGTAACTTTAGTTGTTTTTGTTGTTGCAAATTGTGAAAAAGAATGTTGATTATTTGAATGGACGCCCAATCCTTGGAGATTTGTTATGAATCTATAAATAAATATGTCACATTTTTGTGTGCTAAGCTATGCTTTTTTGTCCTTGAATAGACCAAAGACTTCTGGAGAGAAGCCCAAATCCTTTCAAATCTTCATCATCCTAATGTCCTTGCGTTCTATGGCGTTGTTCCAGACGGCGCTGGTGGAACATTGGCAACCGTTACTGAGTTCATGGTGAATGGATCACTTAGGAATGTACTTCTTAAAAAAGATAGGTAACAATTCTTATATTTTCTTTGATAATAGCTCAAGCACACTGGTAAATTGACATATGTACTCGCTCTCTGCCCTGAGATTGAACATATTTGTTTTCTGTATAGATCTCTTGATCGACGTAGAAAGCTTATTATTGCCATGGATGCAGCTTTCGGCATGGAATATCTACATTCTAAAAGTATTGTCCATTTTGATTTGAAATGTGACAATTTGCTTGTTAATTTGAGCGATCCACAACGACCTATATGCAAGGTATATGTTTTATATCATGTATTCAAAATCTGCATGATAGGATGGTTAGATTCATCGTCTGCCAATCTTTAATATATTCACTTCAAAAGTGTAATGAATTTGTTAGTTGTTAACCCCTCATTCAATAATAACTTCACACCAAGATAATATAAGTGGGGAATTTTTGATTGATAGACAGCTGCCTCCTAGCATGATCTAATTCTTTTAGGTTCTGAGCTATGAAAAGTCAAAAGAATAGAGAAATAGAAAGCTATGGCGATCGCACTTGTGATTACTGATAGATTTTTATGCACTTCAAATTGGGAAATTTAGGCTAGGAATTTTGCAATAAATTCCCCATGTCGACTGGAATTGAGCAATGCTGATAATGCTAAGTGTATTTTTATTGTGTTCTTAAGCATAACTTGTTATTAAGAGCCAAAAAGTTTTTCCCCAACCCTACTATTTGTCATTCAGGTTGGGGATTTTGGGTTGTCAAGGATCAAACGCAATACACTGGTGTCAGGTGGAGTTCGAGGAACTCTTCCCTGGATGGCTCCAGAGTTGTTAAGTGGTAGCAGTAGCAAAGTATCTGAGAAGGTATGCATTCTTTTTTATGCCATCAGGGCCTCAGGCGCTGTTAAAATTATTTTTCGTCTCTGAAATTGTTGACATCCGTAATTTCTTAACAGGTTGATGTTTTTTCATTTGGCATTGCAATGTGGGAGATCTTGACTGGAGAGGAACCATATGCTGACATGCATTGTGGTGCAATCATAGGTAACTTGTATTATCAGCCAACGAGAAAAGTATTAATGACTTTAAATTGTCTGATTGCATAACCATGTGACCTAAAGAAGATGCTAGTGCTCGTTCACTCACACATGGAAAAAATCATTTTTAAAACATCTCTACAAATTTCGTACTTTTAAAAAGGTTAAAGGCTCATATTGTTTTAGCTTCCTGGTAATGAAAAACATAAGAAACTTCTGCGGTAAGTCTACTTGATAAAGAATTCGTGGTGCATTAGGACTGCTCCGTTTTTGTTTACGCTTATTCAAAGATGAGTCTAATTGACGCAGTTAAAACTTAAAAGTCATACTTTCGTTGTTGTTCTGTTTTGCATTTTGAGCATAGATCTGTTTACGGTACTGCTTCTTACATGGTGACCCATGTCCGTATGCATATCCTAAATATTAATACTAGTCGAGATATTCTCCTTGAGCAAATAACAACTGACCTTTATGGATTCGTTAACTAATTTCCTAAAACATTTGTTTGGTATATTGTGCGCGATTGTGTTGTCAGAACTTGCAATAGTTGATAGTAGTATCCCGCATGTGCGTGATTATATTTGAGCATGTTTCTGTCCAAGATTCAAAGTGTTTGATAGTGTTTAGTGTTTACAATGTACGTGCAAAGTTATTCATTCAACCTAATGGCAACTTTTGAAGGTGGAATTGTGACGAACACACTTCGACCTCCCATTCCACCACGTTGCGACCCAGAGTGGATGAAGTTGATGCAACAGTGCTGGTCACCTATCCCCGAGGAGAGGCCATCTTTCACTGAAATAACAAACAGATTGCGAGCCATGTCAGTTGCACTCCAGCCAAAGGGTCTACCCAACCAATGAGCAGACCTGACAGCCTACTATAAAATTCTGATATTGATGGCGCCCAAATGATCCATACAACCATTTGTGGATAATTTTGTTTCATATTTGTTCATTCTTTTGTAATATAGAACGAGTGTGATTAAAATTGGATTTGAACAACAACAATGTGTGTATAGGATTGTAAATGGCACTTATTACGGCTTGTCCATATATCAGGTACATATAAGCACATCAGTGTAAATTTTGTGAACTTCCCAACTGTGCAGTTGCAAATTAGAATTCAGTTTCCAAGTCTTAATGTATGTGTGAACTCTTGGTTATCAAGCCCATGCAATCATAATGATATTTCTTAATCTCATGGTTTTCAGAGATTCAAAGCTGTTGTAAATGATGGAAGAGAACAGAACTACCAGCTTAGGTCTGAAAGTCATAACACAATGAGAATATTTTAACAAAGACGAGCCACCAATCAGTTTAGAAGCCTGCAATGTATGCAAAACATGCTCTGTGAAGGTGGATCTCATTCAAGAAGTTCAAACTTCATCAACTGTACACTCATTCAGGATCAGGGGAACCACCTGGGACCAGCTGCAACACAAACAATGCAGATTTAATATGCTAAAGATTTTATCCATTATGTCACAGTAAACAAAAAGGAATGAAATGTGACTTACAATTGCGATGTTGTTCCCATTGAGCAGAATCTGATCAAGTTTAGTAACACGTCTACCTTCCGCTGTGATTTCACTGAGTGGTTAACACATGAAATCGGTTAAATGATTATATAAACAGCAGCAGGATGAAGAAGTATCTCAGCTGCCTAAGACAACTGTACTGATGTTTCAGGGAATCCTTATAATTCAAGTGTTACAACAGTAACTATAAGTACAACATAATATCTACTATTAAGATTAAAGTCAAGCCTGAAACAATCATCTTTTCTTATCTTATTTGCCTAGCCTGTCGTAGCAAATACATAACAACATATGCTTCTCATAGAGCTTCTACCATAGGATTCTTAAAGCAATCTTAAAAATAAAGTTCTTATCCACAATAAACTTCACCGAAACAAGATTTCTTTAATCTATGAAGAATGAGCTGAATGTTGCAGTTCAATGTGAAATGTACACACGAGGCTCTCCGTGACTTGACATATCTCTAAAAAAGCTATTGTTAAAAAGTTGACAATGATTCCAACAATACACGAGAGGAACAGCTCTGTAAACTCTCCTATATAAACACTTAGAACTCATACATTGCAAATTTGTTATATGAACTAAAATGGTCCTTAAAGATCCCAGCATCTCAAGTATTATGATACAAAGCTGTCTAAATGTTTTGCTATAAATCGTGCATGACCCAATAAACTTAAACCCAAATAGACAGCCATGTGCCAACTACCTGACCTAACCATATTCCGCCAAATTAACATTCCAAAACCCACCCACCAATACGCTACTCTCACATCTACATGAAGATTTAAATCCTCAATCAATTCATCCACCTCTACTAAACCCAAGCCTACAATTAAACCTTGAACGTTAAATCACTAAATTTACAATTCAACCAAACCCTACGTCTATTAAATCCTAAAAATTTGAAGTACAGCAAAATAGAAAAAAGACATACTATTCAGTAACATCCTCAAGCACCATGTTGACATAAACATCGAACCCTTTCAAAGTCCCAACAAGCTCCTTGTCTCCCTTCATTATCACCCAAATCTTTGATCCAATACATCGATCTATCAGCTCTGCATCATCACAAACGCCAGCAGATCAAAATCAAATCAAAGCAAATCTCAATTCTTCATTCTACAACTGTAAAATTGAAACTTGAATCAACCCAGAAAGTAACGAACCTGAAGGAAGAAGCTGCGATGGGTTATTTGACGACATTGACACCGGTGCGATCGGTTAGGGTTTTAGAGTATGACACTTGGGGTTTCTTGACTCATCTGAGTTTACGTGTGTTAGGGAAGACCATGTCCAAATGACTGTTTTGTCCTTGGTCGTATTTGCGGAACTGCCCTCCACGAGAAGTAGAGAGCTTCTTACATTCTTTTGGGCTACGGCCCAATATTCATTTTTGTTATCTATAAAATAAAAGTTTGACCCCGGAGACAATTTTATATGTTTTTTAAAATAAAAAAACTATTTTAACCTCGTTCAAAATTAAAAGGAACCAAAATCAAGACGGAGATACACTAGAAAGAGTTTGAATCGTCGACCTCTGAGAACAAAGACCGAATGGCTAACTAATTTCATACGTCGAAGTTCTAACGACAAGTTATAAATGAAGCTAAAAAGATTTGAAAGAATATACTTATGTAAAACCTTAAAAATTTGTGTTCGCGTCGAAAAATGTGCATTTACTAGCTAGATAAGCTGGCCAATAAGAACACTATCTTTCAGTTACCATTTTCGTATGTTGAGATTTACTGAGAAGCTGACATAGAGAAAATTTCCTAGGAAAAAAATTCTTAAGCAGATGGCCAACATAATATATGTTTGAACTTCCAGAAAAATTTGTTCAAGTCCATCATAATCATAATTATGAAGGAATTGACTCATTGGTAGAAACCTACATGGAGTTCAGTAAGTTTGACTTTAAGCTGATGCCTTGTCCAGATGCCCGTATTTCTGCATAACTTTCTTAGTAGCGAGTGATGCAGCTTCACTAGCGCTCATCGAACCAGAGGCCATCAGTGCTGCGAATTCCTTTGCAATTTCATCTTGAATTTTGTTTCGTGCATTACCCAGAGGATCTTTCACAGCACTGTTATTGGCTGACTTCTCGGGAGAAATGGGCTCAACTGCTGGTGGAATTCCACCTGTGCCATTTGCTGCAGATTGCTTAGTTTTTACTGCATTAGAGGCGGATAGAGGAGTTGATATTCCAGAGGTTTTGTTGAGGCTGATACTTGCAGCTGGAACAGAAGATTGTGTCATGGCTGCAGGCTTAAATTGAGGGGCTTGAGGTACTGCACCTGCCCTCAAGGTTGATTCGAGGTTTTGGATCATAGGCACTGTAAAATCAGATATTGTGTTATATCAATTAGTCAATTAAATAAACAAAAATTCAAACTAATGATCTGCACGCAAACAAACAACAAAACTGTTATGCTATATTAGACTTACTTATCAGAGGACCCATGGGGCTACTTAAGACTTCATTAGGAAGCTGCAAGATATAGTCAGGAATTCCCGTTCCAACCAAAAACTGTGCAACCTCATTGGTAAAATTATTGCAATTATGACTAAGCAAACTGTAAGTCTCTGCAGTGTAACGTGGACCGATGTCTTGCAAATATGATTCAAAAACATCTTGCGGCACATGAGTGACCCCCAAGTCTACCACACGAAGAGGTTTTCCATATGGCGTGGAGCCTGCTGGAGAGTCTTGTATCCCTCCTCCAAAATAATATTCTTTGCCATAAACAACAACACCAGTATGCCTGTTTCACCACAAAGATGACACATAAAAAATAGTAATTAAGATCCCCGTTCGCAGAGAACAAAATGGCTTCTAAACGAACAATAGATAAGTTCTGCAATCAGCATGTTGGACAAGATCTAACCAGATGCCTTCTATGGCTTTCCCAAGAAATGCCGTGGAAAGCTGGCGAGCCATGCCTTGGCTAAGATCATACACGTTCAAAATAACCTTGAACCCGTCCTACAAATGAATGCACAAAGAAGGCATGAAAATCTACCAAGAACGTTCATAACCCAACAAATAGGAAATTCTTGCTCATACCTCAGCCATATCCTGATTAAATTGAAAAGCTCCCTGACCTAAAAAGATTATGACCTGAAATACAAATACACGAGAATGGTCGAAAAGACAATACATTTAATATTACCAACAATGCAGCACAATTTGCTTAGGATACCATACAAAATTAACATTGGAAAGCATAATCTGGCTAACAACCAGTTATAACTGAAGTCCTACCACAATGTGCTTATCTATAACAAATCCACAATACCTATGCATTGAAATATCCAAACCAAATACCAATCGCAAAGGACACCTCAAAGCAAGCATTATATCAATTTAGAACCCTAATCCCAAACAAAGACTCAACCCTTCAATCAAAACCCAAAAAAACAAAAACCATGAAACAGATCAAATTGAAACCAACAAAGATCAAACCTTTCACACAAATCAAGCAACAATCCCACCGATTCAGATTCCAGAATCAAGATAGAAAAACTGAAAACCGACAAAATGTACGCAAAACGAAATTGAGAAGATTAAAAAGCAATGATTTAGGTAAGAGCATTTACCGATGAGATTCAAGTGCGAGCGTGGCTTGAAGCGGAAGAAAAGGATTCGAAATACGCAGAGGAGCAGATTCGATTTCGGAGAGAATTCAAAAGCTGCAAACAAATGGAATTTAATTTTATGGTGTGTTGGGTTTGTCGGATTCTAGAAATTTCTAACCGATAATGTCGTGACATGTGTGTCGTTCTTCGGTCCCGTTTTAAGTTTAAGGATCAAACGCGGCGTTTTGTTCTTCTTGTAACGAATCGTTTATTCTGGAAGCGTGGAGAAAGCAACGTGGTTTTGGTCCGCGACGATTTGGGCTGTATCACCGGAGGCCCAAATTTGAATAGTCGGTCAATTTTGTTTGGGAAGATAACGGCTTGCAATAGTTTGGTGACAAAAGGGTAAAATTGAAAGATTTTCCAAACTTTGTGTAAATTGGTTAATATAGTGATGGCGGAGGTATAATTTGGAGGATTTGAATTATTGATCTCTGAACACATATCGAAGAATTGATCGTTACACCGCTACTTCTTATGTTATCGAAAAAATACACATTTCTTATAAAACTAACTGTTACTCTTAGTGTAATTTAAAATACACATTTCTCATAAACTAAACTAATAGTCAAAATAAAGCAATATATAATTAAGTAGTTTTCATTTTTTTGCTATTACATTAATCGGATTGCTTTACATGCAATTAATTTCAATAAATGAAAATATTGGAAATCACAGAAGTTCCAAAGAGACGATTTTTGTGTGAAATGACAACATCATCTCAACTGTTGATATGATTAACTCAATTTCTAAGATAGTATTTTTTATATTACAAATATTTATTTCTCTTCCTTAGTAAATGCAAATATTTTAAAAAAATGAATATGAACAATTTTTTAATTTTGAAAAGAGAGTGAAAACAAAGTCATCAAAAGCAAGTTAAAGCAGTCCACCTTTTTCACGTTCATCATACAAACCGACACTTCTCGAAACTCAATCCAGATGACGCATTCATACCGATTGTTTAGTTATCCACGCAGATCTGCTTCCGCCCCTTTCTGACTTTCCTTCTGCGCCTCCATCCGCGACGCCGTCTACAGGTACCCTCGCGTTTTCCGACTCCGCATTTCATCCCTACTTGAATCTATTTTCTCTTTTTTGATTTTTTATAATAATTAAATTGTTTGAATTGATGTGTAAATTAATTTACTTCAAGGAATTTGATTGATTATCTGCAGTTGGGTTTGAGGAGACAAAAATGCAGGAGGGGATGACGTTGGGGGCGGTGCTTGGGAAGGAGAACTATAGACGTAAACATCGGACATTGTTGGACTTTATCCGACAGGAGGAACCAAATTGTTGGGTGTATGAAAATCTTATTGATCGCCATAAGAATAGAAAGGGTTCGAGGTCTTTTAATGATAGGCTTCGTCCCAAGCGTGGTTTGGATGGAGATGTGTGGGCTGCGGGTGTTCCAGTTCCGGCGTCTGATGTTGCTTTTCATCGGGGGATGGTGTCTAATGGTAATGCTATGGGTGCAGGTACTGATGGTAATAGAAAGCCGGTGTTGGGTCAGCTTTTGCGTGCTCGTTCGATACGTGGTGTTGAGCAAGTGCAGGAGGATGATGAATTTGGTGAAGTGACATTGGCAGAGAGGGTCAGGTGCAGTCGCTGAATAGGAATCGATCATTTCATTTTGTTGAGCGAATGTTGGACGATGATGATTCTGGTGAAGTGCCTTGGGTACAAGAAGTGCAGTTACTGAATCAGACTTTGTCACGAGTGGGGTCATCACGTCAGAATGATATGGACCATGAAGACTCGTGGCAAACTGAACATGTTCCTGTCTCAGATGTCCCTAATTTGAACAGCTCGAGTTCAATGCTGACAGGTAACCCGTCGCAAATCCAATCACCAGGGCAATCAGACGAGCCTGTTCGTAGTCTGAGGCTCTATGATGCTTTAGCAGCTGAGAGGGAGCATTTGCAGATGGTTGTATCATCAACCGAGGCTGACAGAAGTGCTCGAGATGAAGAAGTAACTGAAACAAGCAATCACAATGAAGAGCAAAATGAGATTGGTGTGGAAGTAGCTAACGAGCAGCATCAAGTAAGGATGTCGTTGATGGATTTTTTGGATGAGGCTGACAGTAGGCAAATTGATATTTCATCCTACTCTGGGTTTGTTGATGTCTCCTGTGAGAACACCGATGAATTTGAAAAAGAGGAAGGAAGCAACTTCGTAGAGCAAAACTGCTGCGTATGCATGGTGAGGCATAAAGGCTCAGCGTTCATCCCTTGTGGCCATACATTCTGCAGATTGTGTTCTAGAAAACTTTTGGTTAACAGAGGAAACTGTCCAATCTGCAATGGGTTCATTCTGGAGGTACTTGACATCTTCTGACCAGATCGAGATTTTCCTTCTTCCTCCTACATAATCACTCGGATCCCCTTGGCATTAGCATTCATGCATTTTCTACGATTCAAAACTGACGCTGAAACTGGGAAGGTAAGAATTTTTTACTGTACTGAACTAACTGATTTTTGGATAAGTTGCATGGACTTAAACGAACCGAATTGAAAGTGAAGATGCTGCCTGGCTTTTCGCATTAATGTGATAAGAAATTGGTGAAGGCTCTTCAACTGCTTTCGACACTTACATTTGGGTGTCACTTAAAGCTATAAACTTCAACACATTGTTATCTGTTTAACCATCTCTGCCTATGAGGACTTTGAGTACTCAGATTGAAAAAATGGTCAACTGTTTTGTAATCAATTCTTTTTATAAAAAACTCAACCCGTTAAAGCTCCACTGCTTTAACACCTGGATATAATATAACCTTCATCGCTAATAGACTAGCCGTTGGTGGTCTTGTAATCAGTCCCTTGAAATGAATATATAATCAAAACAAGTTGCATTGTGTAATGGCTTAACGTAACTCTTGTTAATATGGTTAGTGTAGATTCTTGACTCATTATGCCATAAAATGAATCTTTCTGATAAATGTCGCCAGCTCCCTTCTGCAAATTAATATGTTTGCTCTGGTTAGCAATCTAATGTGTCAACACGATTAGGTTTCCTGTTAAACATGAAAATCCCTATACCTTTCTGGTATGAATATCCACACTACATTATACGATCAACAATTACTTTAGTCTGTCACTTAAGTGTTATGCTAACTTGGAGAGCCATGCATTTTCTTGCTCTCTCTTCCTCGTGTTCTCCGCTTGGTTTTCTTTTTTGATTACTATTCTCCGGGGTGGAGAAAGGGATCATCCTCTACACTAGTGGATGGTCACCTTCTTCTCTTCCCCTAGGAGATTTTTGATGGTTTTTATGAGTTTTCTTCGCCGCCTCCGTAATTCGCCTCCGCCGCTCACGGTCCAGTGCATGTAGCCGGTCTTTGCACCATTAGACTCCAACACCCACCACGGTTGCATGCATGTGGTCCGATCGGCTCTACCTCCATTAGATCGGCTCTTCCGATTATCCATTGTATATAAATAAAATTATGTTTTATATGGGTGTTTGTTTATGCATGTATGTATGATCCTTTTGGATGCTTCCTTCGGCGTATTGGCGCTGTTTATGCAGTGTTCTGCCATGAAATAAGGCTTGAATCCAGCCATGAAATGTTTAACTGTCCGATTGTGTGGACTGTGGATGTCGATGGTAATGGTGCCGATTAAAGGCCTGCTCGTTCAACCGCATTTGAAGAGGCGACTCAAGAAGTAGGGATGTTGTCTCAAATCTTGTACCATCGTTTTTATTTCATTATGGTTTCATGATGTACTCATGTTCTGATGAAATGAAATCCACATTTGATCAAAAAAAAAACTTGGAGAGCCATGCTTCTCTAAAATCCCATATATACAGTTAAGTCGTATAATATTGAATGCACATGAAACAATCGAGTGGTTGATTGATGAGCCGCTCTATTCAACAATGGAGTGATTGACTGATGAGTTACTTACTAGGGTTTCTTATTTCATTTAAGTAATCCCGTTAGAATTAATATTTAATTATGTATTCAAATTAGGATTTAGTTCGATATATATATGACATTCCAACAGTTGTAACAGGTATGTAATGCCGTTAAAATTTAGTCTGTTATGTCGTATTAATAAAGTTCTAGCTTTCGTTGTCAATTATAGTATTCTTCATCCACAACTTCAACACTAACTATGCACTTACAATCCAACTTTTATTGTATTTTTAGTCTTCTTCATGCATAACTTTATTTTTGACCCATTAAAAAAAATTCCAGCTCCAATAGTGTCACTATTTATGCACTTACAATCCTACAAATGAGTGATCATATCTTTGGCACATGTGTAAGATCTTGATCATAAGACATAAGTGCACAAAAGTCCATTTCCAAGCATACCATGCAAATCTAATGAAATAGAACTTGATTATCCATCGCCAACAAGACAGACATATTCAATATTTTTAATGATTATCCATCGCCAACAAGACAGACATATTCAATATTTTTAATGGAACATACAGAGGTTTCAACATCTGGCACATCATTCTCACTTTCAAGCTCTTCTTTATCCGAAATGGAAAACAGTGTATTATATAAAATGCAGGATAAAATCAAAAAAAAATTTGTATTTAAATTAGCCGATTGAATTTATAAAAATATAGACGCTTAAATTTAAAATTTTTACTTGGACTCTTATTCATTTTCACTGCACAACCACCAATGCCCTTACCTACCATTATTGCTACAATTTTCGACAATAGCAAAATTCCAAGTTTGGCTTCTTGGTTTGGAATGGTCAGAGATTGAAAGTTGAAACTAACCAACCATGCATGATTTCATATTATATTGGGTCGTTAGATTAAGACCTTTACAAACAGCTTGCAGCCACTAGCAAGATAAATATATAAGTAGGAATTAGGAAGTGATCATGTATGACTGGAAATGGATGATCAAAAGAACAAGTTTCAACACCAAACCTTTTTGGTTGTTATATTTGTTTGTCGTATTTGCCACCAACCCATAATTTACTGTACATAAATGTTACCATGCAGTGCTGCAGCTTCTTGGAATCCTACTGCTACTAACTAAAGCAAGCACAACACAAACACAAGCTGCTGCTGCTGCTGCATGGCAATGTCGTAACTGAGGCTTATTCAAGCTTGGACTTCCAGCACGTGTAGTAAGACTTCCAACAGTTTTTAATTTTTTAATGTCAGTGGAAGCCGGAAGGCTTTTCTTATTAAATGTTTTTGTACACCTGCTGACATTCTTTTTGTATTATTGTGGATCCACTTGTTTAATTAGATAACAATCCTTATCCAAGAAAGTTTTTTTTTTTTCGATAGCTTATCCAAGAAAGTTTGAATCATTCAATTTCAAGAACAAAGATTGTATTGTGTCGGATACTATAAAGTATAAATACTAAATAATAATGTCTTTGTAAAATCCAGTAGATCCATTTTGTGTTTACTTTGAACCGATTCAACTCACAATTTTTTTTTGTAAATATGTGAGTGTCACCAGTGATCATAAATGTTTTTAACTTACGCTAAAGATGCTAAATAAAATATGAAATCTGAACTTTGTTTAATCAACTCATTCATTTAGCTTCTACTCCAAGAATGACTAAAGGTAGATCAAATAGGGTTATAAGAAATATTAAAGGGATGCGTAGTTATGAATGTATCAACTTATGAGAGTGTAGAATATTACTAAACATACTAATTTATTTTACTATATATAAAGCAGGAAGGGTGCTATTGCCGGTTACGAAATGAAGCCACATTTCATCTCAATTATACCTTATGTATTTATATAATTAATTACTAAATATGTCATTGATTAAAATACTCTATAATATGTTAATTTATGATAACCAATTTACATGCACAAATTTTAATGTGCATCAATACTAGTTTTAAGAAAACAAAACCTAATATCTTTAGCACTTAAAGTAACGATCTAGCGAGCAGTTTGTTGGTTTCTACTGTTAGGAGTTGGTATGAAGTTCATGAATATTTTTATAGAAAAGCAAAGACAGATAGAATTATTGTAATTATATTGCAAACTTATATCCAAGGTTACAATTTGAATAATAAACCAAATAATAAATGCAATAAGCTAAAATAAATAAATACATTCAAACCTAAACAATAAACAATTAGCACAATTTATATTGTAAATCAATCCCTAATAATCATATTAATTATTATGGCTGCTACATGGTGGCTACTGCTTGGTCCATAACCTCTCCTCACCAACCCAAAACTGGTCACTCTCATTTTCAAAAAAGAGCACACAAGCACTTGCAACTTGTTACTACTCACTCCATACACATTCATACTTATATAAATACATCATCAAAACGCATCAAATCCAACCACAACAACATTCATAAATCATAACCGCACTTGGGTAATCAAGTAGACTTAAAACATACATCTCAGATATGAAGAGTACTGCTTCAACTGTCACTAGTGTTATGAAGCTTGTTGTAGCAGCAATGTTTGTGCTTTCTTGGATTTCACTTTCTTCAGCTGCCGCCACTAGGCGTTTCAAGTTCAATGTAAGTAACTGATCTCTGGTGCATATTGAGATGATATTCTTCCGTCTTGATGGAAATGTAAGCTGATGGTTTCTTGATTTTGTTGTAGATTGAATGGAAGAGCGTGACGCGTCTATGCCACACCAAGCAGATGCTGACGGTGAACGGAATGTATCCGGGTCCAACCATTGCAGTTCATGAAGGTGATAATGTAGAGATCAAAGTCACTAACAGCATTTCTAGCAACACAACTCTTCATTGGCATGGAATAAAGCAGCTCAGGACAGGTTGGGCTGATGGTCCGGCATATATTACTCAGTGTCCTATTGGAGGTGGTAAGACTTATACTTATAAATTCCAAGTGACTGATCAAAGAGGTACACTCTGGTGGCACTCTCATATCTTCTGGCAACGGGCAACTGTAAATGGCGCGCTTATCATCTATCCGCGCATGCCTTACCCATTTAAGCCTTCCGTACATGGTGAGATCCCTATGATTTTTGGTGAGTGGTGGAATGGAGATGTTGATGCTGTTGAGGAACAGATGATGTTAAACGGCGGAGGTCCAAATGTTTCCGATGCTTATACCATTAATGGCTTGCCTGGTCCTCTGTATGCGTGCTCTGAGAAACATACATTTGTTACATCAGTAAGCCGTGGAAAGACTTATCTGCTGAGAATTATGAATGCTGCACTTAACAATGAGATGTTCTTCGCTGTTGCGAACCACACCCTGACTGTTGTGGAAGTTGATGCTGCATACACCAAACCATTTAAGACAAGTGCCATTATGATCGCTCCAGGCCAGACCACATCAGTGCTTTTAACAGCTGATCAAGTCCCTGACTCGACAGGTATGTTTGCAATGTCTCTAACCCCATACGTCACAGCTACGATCTTCCCATTCGATAACTCCACAGCCATTGGATTCCTTCGCTACACTACTAAAAAGACTGAAAAAGATCAACCAGCAGAACTCATTCACTATCCCAACCAACCCTAAACTCCATAACCTTCCAGGCATTCTGGACACTGAATTCGCAATGAAATTCTCCGCAAACCTCAGAAGTCTCGCATCTTCAAAGTACCCATGTAATGTTCCTCAGACATTTGACAGGAGGGTCTTTACAACAATAGGACTTCAGCTCCAAGATTGTCCACCAAACAGAAACTGCACAGGATATAATGGAAAAAGATTCTTCGCTTCGATGAACAACCAGTCTTTCATAAGACCCACAACAGCCATCCTGCAGGCCTACTACCACGACCTCGAAAAACCCGGTTACACTACAGACTTTGCCGAGAAGCCACCAGTCGAATTCAACTTCTCAGGAGTAGACCCTTTCACGGAAAACATGAACACTGAATTTGGTTCCAAGATACTCTCAGTTCCTCACGGAACCAACTTGGAAATGGTGTTTCAGAACACCAACTTTCTTCACATGGAGAATCACCCAATCCACCTCCACGGACACAACTTCTTTGTAGTGGGACACGGCTTCGGAAACTTCGATGTCAACAAACACCCTGCATTGTACAATCTAGTCGATCCAGTTGAGAGAAACACTGTTGCTGTCCCTAGCGGCGGATGGTCTGCGATTAGGTTCAAAGCAGATAACCCAGGTGCATGGTTTATACATTGCCATCTCGAGGAACACACAACATGGGGTCTTGCAACAGCATTCATTGTGCAGAATGGTCCCTTGCCATCACAGAGTTTGCTACCTCCTCCTCATGATCTTCCCTCCTGCTGAATCCTGGAGCATTGCGTACAAACATTTATCAACCGTTTTACATTCTTAAACATTTGTTTCTCCAGCTAATAATATTAGATGCAATCTAAATCTTCATAAATGTTTATGAACTTCGATTCTCAAAGCACAAAAGTTAGTATTTGCAACATCTCCAGCATGATAAATCTTAGATAATGAAGTGTACCTTGTTTGTATTGTTCGGTAAAGGTGAACTAAGTTCTGTATTCAAGAAGTAAATCACTGCTTGTTTTTGGAGGGAAGCTACGCGTACTTCAGCAGTTCAAGACTCTAACTTCTTAAGTTTAGCTGTCAAATCTGCAATTTATTCTTCAAGAGTCTTGACTTCCTTTGTAGATTTCTCTTCTAAATCAAAACAATGCTTGTCATATTCAAAAGCAAATCACCAACATTGAACAAACAACAGTCTTTAAAGTTGCAGGACCTTTACCAACCTTAACTTGCTCTAAAAAACTTCATGACCATCTCCCTCAAAAGGCCCAATCTTCACTAACAAAAGAAATGCAACAACTCCATCCGCTTTAAAACTGGAATAAAAATATTTCAAACCCTCATCAGCAAGCCTAAGCACAGTTACAAACACAAATATGCAATGTTTTCTCACAAATTTATTAAATTGGGGTTGAAGATGCAATTTTGATAACCATACAACTCAGCCAATATACATAAAAATGCAATCTTTATCTAAAATACCTCAACCCCATTTCACCTGGCCATCCGGAGCAAAGAGGGATTCTGAGTGGTGGATTCCGACACTGTGGAACATGGACATCTGTCAATTAGGTCATGAGGGTCACCACCATTAATCAAATGCTTTGGAAACTCCATTCCTTTTAACTGCAGGCATACTTAAGGACTAGCAGCTAAATGCTAAGGCAGTTTTAATCAGAAAAGGTCGAAACTTGAAAATAAATTGTACAGATATCAAAAATTCACAACTGGTGTCACATTAGTGTCTTTATTGAACCTGACTAAACCTAGAAATTGACTAATGTTTTGGGTGTATTTAAGATGAGGGTGCGTTGTGTAATTACAGATAGTTGAAGGACTCGAGTAAGAACTTGTAACATATACTCTCTCCATCCCATAATTTATGTCTCATTTGGATCTTTGCACGGTTTTTAAGGAATGAAAGAAAAAATAATTAAAAAAGATAGTTGTGTGGTAAGGAAAGAGAAAAAAGTGATTTGATAGATAATAAATGATGAAAAAGGAAGAGAGATGAGAAATATGTGGTGGAAAACTAAAAAAGACATGTTCATATATGATAAGATTTAGAAATGGGAAGATGATTTTAGGACGCTCAAAAAATAAATGGGACATTAATAATGGCACGGAGGGAGTATATAGATTGAAAATGAATGTGAATGAGTAAGGAGAATTCTCATCAGTAAATGCGGTTTGTGTGAATAAGCAAGAACTTCATCATCTCCGATCGGATCGTCGGAATCATCTGCACTGCTCCGACGGACTTCAAGATTCGTAAATCTACAGTCTTCATGAGTCACATCCTGCCTGAAATTGTATTGAAAACAAATTGTGACATGAGATATGTAGAATATGATTTACAAAGGAGCTCAAAAATGAAGGCCGGCATATTTGACTAGACTCAGAAGGACAACCAAGTTTCATAACATGATTTTTAAACTAAAAAGTTTAATGGAGTAATACTAATGGCTTGATAATACAAACATAACTGCTTGAATGCAGTCAAATATTGAATTGATAAAGGACAATGATGCAGACATCAAATAAAATAACCAAGTTGAAGTCTTTAGTTAAATTTTATGCCTTGACAGCCGCCACCAGCAGCCTCACATGGATGTTAGTTACTGTACATCATACTTAATTCTCAAATACCCATCTCATTAAATATCCTGTCAAACTCTCATTCCAAAAAAATGAATCATCTTTCCACCTTTTCAATCAAAATTCACATTTAAATTCTATAAATATCCAACAAGAATGCTCAGAAAAATTGAGCTAACACCTTGATGGAGACTTAAGAAACCATCAGGAAACGTGTCTACACTACCCAAGTACTTGTTTAAGAAATTAAATACATTGTTAGGAAGATGTGGTCTTGGAGATGGAAGTGACTACTGACCTACTGTTTCAGTCAACTAGGTCTTCTTAATCCCTCTTGTTCCATTAATCTTGGCAAGTAGCTCCTTATCTCTCTCTATTTATCTCGAAGTTTCAATCTTGTTACTATCTGTACTCAGTTTGAGCCGAGTGGATTGAAAGGAATTGATCTTGTTTGAAGAAAAGGGCTTTTTTTGGAATCAAATTTTCTGGGGTTTGAGACTCAATTGATGGCTGTAAGTTGCTGCTATATATGTGTTTTGTTTAACTTGGCTTGAATTTGAATTCACTTGTCTTTGGGAGTGTTGATGTTGGGATTTATTGGTCTTGTTGTGGAAAATTGTGTAGGTGACTTTCAGTTGAGGATTTAAGATGTTGTGATTTGTGTTTGTGAGGTATTTGATGGGGTAGTGATGTTTCCCATCATGGATTTGTTATCTATGATTGTTGTATTTTGAATTTGATTATCTGAACTGAGTTTCTTGCAAGTTTTTGAAGACTTTTGATGGCGTGTAATATTGTACTTCCCTTGTATGATATGATTTGTGTGAGAACTTCAAATGCTGGAAAGGGAGGAAAGTCATTTTCATGGTCTATTGATGTGGTATAAATTCAGTGAACTACCCTCGTCCTCGATCATTGATGAGTCTCATGGCTAGTGATTCTAAACATTACTATTGAAAATGCGCTGAATCTACTGATATTGGTTTTGACGTTAACCGGTTTGATTTGTGCATGAGGCTCTTGAATAATATGCTGTTATGTTGTATTTAGCCCCGTTTCTTGCCACTCTTCACTACATTACATCCGCGCTTCGCTAGTTATCCAGGACTTTTGTGTCTGTTGTTCCATAGGTGTGTAATTGTGTATTTAGCTCTGTGGAATAGCAACTGTGAGTTTGATTTTTATTTACAACATATCATTATGTGATCGTTCACCTTGTTGATTCGTTAATTGTGTGCATCATACATGCTTTTGTGCTACCTCGTTGATGTTTTAAGGATTTGTTATATCATTACTTTTGTGTTAGAAATATAGACTGGAGTTTATATTAGGGTCAGTTCAAGATTGGTACTTGATTGGTATTTGGATATGTCGATGCTTTTGGATGCATGTACAATCTTACTAGAAAAATCGTGTATCCTTTTGACAGAGACCTCACGTACCTCAGTTCGGGAAATGGGAAGGGGAAGAAAATGTCCCTTACACGGTTTACTTCGACAAGGCGCGTCAAGGTCGTGGTGGGAAGTTGATAAATCCAAATGATCCACAAGAGAATCCTGAAGCATTCGGCAATGGTGCACCTCCTACCAATCCCCACACTGAACACGATGAAGCGGTTAAGCATGGACATACTCACGAGCCTAAAGCAAGCAGAGAAGATCATGACACGAAACAAGGTGGACTCAAGCCTGCTCAATACCAGGGAAACCAAGTAGCTGGTGAGGGAAACAGAAGGCCATCGAGAACTAGCATTGGGTCTGAGCAAAGCATTGATCGCTCACCCCTTCATCATCATTATCAGGCTAAGGTAACAGGACGAGGCAGTGCGTCACCCTCTTGGGAAGGTAAAGGCTCCACTGGTCACGGAACTCCAGGGAGATCCCGTTTAAGAGGTCGTGATGATGAAGTAAGTTCATTTTTGTATTATTACTCAGGCTTCACTCGCAAAATCTTTTGTTGGTATGTCATTTCAAACTATCTGACTAAATTTTACGACAACTAGCACAACTTATTTTTATGATGGGAATTAAACATATGAATTAATTTCATTGTTCAACTGATATGATTAATTATTGTAGAATTAAACTGACAATTTGCAGTCTCTCAGGTCGATAAAGCTGCTGCTGTTCCAAAATTTGGGGAGTGGGATGAAGCCAACCCTGCCTCAGCTGATGGTTTCACACACATCTTTAACAAGGTTCGCGAGGAAAGGCACACAGGAACACCCAACATCACTACTGAAAGCCACGATTACAGTGAATTCAACCGCAATAACGGTCACCAAAAGGCAAAAGTATGCACTTCTAACTCTTATTCTTAAATAAACCACACTTTTTTCAAGCATAGTTTGTTAACTTCCTTATGACTCTCATTTCAGTGTTGCTGTTTTCCATGGGGAAAATGAAGAAGTATTTGGAAAATTTCCCACATAAGCTACCAGTAAATACTTCGAAGCCCTCTTCTAGCTTGGTGTGCGAATATTTACAGTGAACACAGTCGATGTCTTTGTGTTAGAGCATGTTGTGAAGATTCTCTTCATATTTTGACTCCAAGTCTTGCATTGTTATATGTTACATTTGTATTGTCAAGAACATTTTTATGTATATTTTGTGAAGCTGATATTTTAAAATAAAATCGAAGATTACTGGTTCTAGTGACACTTTTGATACCCTGCAGTTACCAATTTAATTTTAAATCTGAACCTGTCAAAATGAAGAATAATACAAAGCTGTAACAAGTTCATGGTCTAATGGAAGGAAAGGGAGTGACAGTAATGTGCCTTAATGGGTTATCAACATCCCTTCCACCAGCATGCTCAACAAATTTCGCAGGCGAAAATGATAGTCCATGACAAACACAAACAATGCAAACTTCTTCCCTTGTGTACCGATACAAAAATCCCCTCACAGTTGTTCCGCCTGGACCACTCCCAGTAGTTGAAACGCAAGGCATTTTTGCCAAAGGAATAAATGGTAACACCACAGGCCTCTGCGTTTCTTCCTTGCACTCTGAGGTCTGGCTAGGTGTGGGTGAAATAGTTTTCAACCCTACAACTTTCTCATCATTGGGGATGTTTGCGCCTCTAGAACACACAACCTGCTCCTTAACTCCATCCTCCGCAATGCTTTTTGGAATTTTCTGCTGACCAAGGAGGCTCCCACAATCATTGCTGCTAATGCTTCCACCACCTACAAACACCACAGCAAAATCGACCTCAGTTACATGACATCTTTTCATGAATATTATTAAATCCATCAAACCATATTTTGTTATTCCGTGTCCACCCTTCACTACAAAGTTTCATTTTTTGCCTACAGAACGTTACCAAGGAATGCCAGTGGTGTCGACGAAAAGACGAAAGAAATTAAAAATTCCGTCGAGCCGTAAAAATTCAGTTCATTCTAGTTTTTTTGTGAAAGTACCATACCAATTCAAATGCTGAACTTTTTCTAAAATGTATCAAATAAACAATTTGCAACCGTTGTAAACTTGAGCACAAAATATTCCGATTAATCATTTTTATTTTTTCAAGCTAAGCTCATTTCATCCAAATATCTTTGCAAAATTAATTTTTTTATTTAACTTGTGAACAAATAATATAAAAATTAATGTAGCAAGCATTTTGCAGGCAAAAGCACAAAATCAAACCTTCTTCAGATTTCATCTTCTTTTGTAATCTCCCATTTCTTCTCACCTCCTGCTTCTTCCTCTCTTCTTGTTTCAAAACGTCGCCGTTTTCCAACAAATCGCAGCGTTTCCTAACTAATCTCCGCCACCGATCGCCAGTCCGAGACTCAGCTCTACCTCCTCCTCATTCACGCCTTCCTCCATCGAACGCTTTACGAAGCTTCCAGAACGTCGCATTCACACATGCGAATTGGCGTTTTGATTCTCGTTAGGGTTTTGTTGAAGAGAGAGGACACGCGTAAGGTGTGAGCGACGAGATACCCACCACGTGTCATTACGTTAGTGGCTGTTTTCTCTGTGAATGCCACGTAAGTTGGTTTTCAAACGACTGGAGTTTTGAAATTAATTGGTTGTGGCGTTTATTAAGCTTAATCCGGTGATTAAGTAACGGTAATTAAATTTCTGGCGTTTGCTTTCCATTCGCTCCATATTACAACGTTTATTTTATCGACACGTGTGGGGTGTGAATAGAATCTGCTGTTGTCACGTGTCGTATAGATGTTTGGTTTTGATTCAAAGATGTTTGAGATATAGACACGTGGCAATAGTCCGGATTTTATATGAACATTTGTATCGGACAAGATGGGAATGGACGGTGAGGATGCTGTGCAAAGATACGGCTGGTTTGTAGCTTTTTGAAGATTTAAGGTAATGAGACCGATTTAATTGGGTTGACACGTCATGATATCGTTGACTTGTTATTAGTCTGGGCTTGAGGTCTTTTAAGCTTGTAGTGAGTTGTTAGGGCCTGCGGCCCATCTGGCATCTAGTAACCAAGTAACATTAGGATTCATCCGGTATTGTGCTGTTATTTGCTGCGACTAATAAAAGACGATTTTTTAATATTTTATTATTATAATCCTATGTAGTTTTGAGTGAATCATTTACTAAAATTACGTAATTTTGAATCGCAACAAATAGCTTTGTTGCACTACATCTGATTCCGTGACATTATGATCCACATGGATAATTCTGATTTGACATCGGAAAAGAAGATAAAGCGAGTAATCTTATTTTATCTTTGCAACAGATTTTCTATGCTTTAGGAAAAGTTTTCTAAAAATATTCTTTTTATCTTTCTTCTCTTCTGTGAAGTTGCAGCTGAAATGGGACTAGAAAATGATTTGTATTTTTAACTTATATTCAATAGTTTGTTGTTGTCGTGAGTCTATTTTAACGTCTACTTATTGAACACATGAATTTTCATATTTAATTCTATATTATGCATCATATCGACTTATTACCCAAAAGAAGTATTAGAATGTACTCTACGCCGAATAAGATTTAAGAGTAACAACCAAATAACTATTTCAAAATAATTTTGTTCCCTTCGTTTGGATGCAGAAAAAATAATGAAAAGAAATTTTAAGGAAAAATGTAAAGGAAAGTAATTTTTTCTTTGAAAATATAGAGGAAAAAATTACATTTTATTTATTATTTTTCATTTTTCTTAATACAATCAATTACATCCAAATATTTTCTTTTAAATTTTTCATTAAAGTTTTTTCCACCTTTTTTCCATGCAACCAAATAGAACCTTAGGAAATGGCACTTGATTAATTCTAATTATTTCCAAGTTCAATTGTATTTGAAATGCTGTATGCTTTATTTACCCTATGTTAAAATGGGGAGATTACACGCCTAGGTGATAATACCGCGATGGGTTAGCTTATCTAACTAACTTTCACATATTTACTTACGGATGTAAAATGTTACGGTCACATATATTTCTTTCTAGTAATCTATACAACTTGATAGCTGAGAAGTTTGCGGAAGATTTCAATTTATTGCTTAAATTGGCAGAAAGTTGAAAAAATACTTCATTTTTTACTTTTAAATTGCAAAAAGGCTAAAAAGGAAACATAAATCAAGTAGCAAAAAGCGTAATGATGAGGCGCGCAACAACATGTACAAGAAAAGAAACACATTTCATTCTTGTCTACGGAACCAACGCGTCGACCACCATTTAAAACGACACTGCTGTCACCTATTCATAAACGGCACCGTATTCCACTAGCTTACGCCACTTGTTTTTCACCTCACTTTCACAATCTATATAAAGCCTGAGCAGAGCTTAGTAACATCATTCAGCATATTAAGATTATACACAACTGAAACTGGGAATATGGAAGGTGAAAATGAGCATTTGAATGCGGCTGCGGCGACTCCTGCGGCGGAGAAACCGGTTATGGTGTTTGGGATTGATGAGAGCGAGCATAGCTACTATGCGTTGGAGTGGACACTTGATCATTTCTTTGCACCTTTTTCTGCTGATAAGTACCCGTTTAAGCTGCTGATTTTGCACTCTAAGCCTACTGCTGCATACACAGCCGGCCTGGCCGGTATAGGTAAGTGTCCGAATTAATCTGATCAATCTTTTTTGTTCAGAAATTGATGTTTTTGTCCAATTTTCTTGATTAAATACTCATGGACTTTTTGTTGGCATGGTGGGCAGGAGGAGTTGACATACTGGCGTACGTTGAGGCTGATTTGAAGAAGGTATCGGCGAGGGTTGCGGAGAAGGCCTTGGAAATTTGCGGAAGAAAATCCGTGAGTGAAATACCCTTTTTGTAATACCACCTTTCCTCGGTTGCTTCTACTGCTTGACATCAATTTCTATCTTTATTTTGTTCTTCAGATAACTGACATGGATTTGCAAGTCATGGAAGGAGATCCGAGGAACGTTCTCTGTGAAGCTGTCGAGAAGTATCACGCGGCCATGTTGGTCCTGGGTAATCACGGATACGGTGCAATCAAAAGGTTAGAAATAAGTATATAAGCATAGTTCTAAAATTTGGCATAAATTGTTATAGAAAAAGTTACAAGTTTACTAAAATCGGAATATGATGCTGCAGGGCTGTTCTAGGGAGTGTGAGTGACTACTGTACACATCATGCTCCTTGCTCTGTGCTGATTGTGAAGAAACCCAAGATAAAGCACTAAATGTATTCGAATCATACATTCGAATAAAGATGGGATACCTTATCTGTTGTGGGGAATGTTATTTCCTAGTAGCTGTAATGAACTGAACCTTGAAGTTCATCGAATAAATGAAACTTTACCTGATGTTCTTCTGAATTGTAGCAGCCACAGAGCATAAGGACAAAATCCATCCATTTGCACAATGTTCTATTATGTTACTTTATTCTGTCGCGGGTCATCCTCGAGATGTTGTGTTGTTGATAAGGAACCAAATCAAAGGATGAGCTGCTCAAGCCTGATGATCGAGTGTATGTGGGAAGGCCCATCCATAGCGCCCAGGGCCAGTGCAAGTTACATCAAAAATTAGCTATAAAGAAGCTCTGTTATAAGAAATTGCAAGTAAATTTTGAACCAAAGTTATCACCTTTCTTTTATCCCTGGCCTCCATCCTCATCAAAATCCAAAATCCAAAATATAATATATCTCAATCTGGTACCATTGTAAAAGTTGGTCTACTAATGAAAGATGAATTATCTCTTTCAAAGATCTACTGTGGATAAAAATTAAAAATCTTACCAGTATTTTGGTACAAATTAATAACTTTGTGAAGTAACTAGGAGTGAGCAAAATAAGACACTAATCAATTGAGCCTTTCAATTCATCAAAAATTTCATTTTCTGGCCTTGAAATTGAAACAAGTACCTACAGTACATTATTAAGAAATATGGAATCTGTGTGAGGATAAAGTTTAAAGTGAAAAATAGCAGATTTAGAGCTCGCTATCATCCTCTTCATCAAAATCATCGGATGGATCATATGAGTTCTCTTCATCCAAGTTGTTTGGAATGACTTCTATGAGTTCTGTTTCAAAGATTAGAGTTGCGCCGCCTGAAAAAATGAGATGAACATTAATTTCTCCTCAGTGCCACTAACCAAAGCATAATCTAAAGATATTGTCAAGCCTCAAAAGTCCATTCTTATTCTGGAGATTTCAACAGAACTTTGGCCAAACAACTTAATGATAGAACGAGTGACATATAATAACTGATTAGGCGATCCAAGTCTCATCAGAATATGGTGGACGTGTCAAGGGTTATGAATTAAGATGTTCTTATAAAGATATGCATTGAAGTCGTGTTTGATGAAGGAACATGTGTGGGTGAAGATAAAATATACAGTGGGTGAACTGATACCCGGTATGTTAGGTGGTGATCCTTGTTCTCCATATCCTAGCTTTGAAGGTATCTTTAGCTTTCTTTTTTCTTTCAAGCACATTCCCAAAATTCCTTGATCCCAGCCTGCATAGTTATGACCAATGGGTAAGCTTAAAACGTCAGTGTCTTAGACAATCAAAGGGGATACTAACAACAACCCAACGTAAACTCTTGCCCATTCAATATGAACAAAAAAGGGACCAATATGACGGTGTACTACAAAACAGCACTGAAATGGAAACAACCCGCATAAATTGATACAAAGGAATCCAACCACTGTAAGAGCAAGGAAGTACCTTGGATTACTTCACCGCTACCAAGGACAAACTCAAAGGGATCCCCCTTTTCATAACTGGAATCAAACACTGTTCCATCCGTCAGTTGTCCCTGTAAAATGACAACAAGAACAGTTAACAATCAAGTACACAGAGGCATATGAACAACTGTTTCTAAACCTGCATTCTATACGACCATAGAATTTATCCATTATATCTAATTCCAGATACATGGATATATATTACATCCTTCTCACTTACTCTGTAATGCATTTTGACAGTGTCACCATTGTGCGCTTTAACCTCGCATGTCTCCGGTTTGTACTGCGCCACAAAATCATAAAAAAAATGAAAATATCAATATCATTTAATCCTTTTTCATTTCACAAAAACCTCAACACATTTCACTAACAAACACCATATCCTAAGTTCTCCAAGATCACATTCCTAAAATGAATCAAACACATAGCTACATATTTCACAAAGAATGACATTTGAAACATTGAATTTCTATGCAGAAAATGGAAAGTAAATAAATCGCATACCTTAATACCAATCTGCAACTCCGTAACATCTTTCGTCTTCTTCTCCGACGCTGTTCATTTAAGCAAACGCAACATATAAGTAGATAACATATTTGAGACGAAGCGAAAGGAACAAAAATGAAAGAATACTTACCTGAGACGGAATGAAGCGCGACGATTGAGGCGACGATCAGCAGCGCGGAGATCGACGTGAGTCTTGAATTCATTTTTTACTGTTGATGTGGTCAACGAAATGGCGTCAGGTCAAAGACTGATGTAGAGGCGTTTTGATGGACTGGATTGGGCCGGTAAGAGAAGCCCGTTAGGAGAAGGGCTTTCTCTCGGCCGGAGCGCGTTTACGAATTGGAACTCGAAGCTTCGGAAAGTTGTCAAAGTAAATGGAGGAATTAGATTTGTGCCAAATTATCAGCAAAAAATGGTGATGTTTTCGTATCAAATTTTCATAGTTATGATATTGAAAATAATACATACTAAAGTCAACCTCTAATATTATGATATTTATATTTACGATTTAATATAAAAGGAGTTCAATATCGAAATAAAATCGACGAATGAAATACGAAAGAATAGAATTGTGACATGTGCATCATTCTCTTGTAAGAGTCCACCAGCAGGCCATCACACCTTGCATTCGTTTCTATCTATAAAGTATTTTTTAAATGGAAAAAGATTAAAGAAGACAATCACAACTGCTAGGTTGCCCATTCGGGTAACGTTAAGGTAAGGATATGCTGCACGACATAGGAATAATGAACTCACAGTACTACTCCCTCCGTCCCATTATTAATGTCTCATTTCCTTTTTGGGTGTCTCAAAATCATCTTCCCATTTCTAAAACTTACCATAAATGAACATGTCTTCTTTAGTTTTCCACCACATATTTCTCATCTCTCTTTCTTTTTCACCACTTATTATCTATCAAATCACTTTTTTTCTCTTTCCTTACCACACAACTATCTTTTTTAATTATTTTTTCTTTCATTCCTTAAAAACCGTGCAAAGAACCAAATGGGACATAAATTATGGGACGGAGGGAGTAATGAATAATGGAATAGTACAAGATAATGGGGAGACCTGTCCACATCATATGTGTTGTATCCAATGAGGACTGATGTGAGTGGATAATCACAATACACTACTAATCTCCATGTACATACGTACCTACACAATTAATTACTCTCCAGTCTTTAAGACTTGGTAAACTAAATTGCAAGTCATTGCTGATGTGAGTGGATAATCACTCCAGTCTATGCTGTGAAAGTGTACATTCATTGGAGGAATACACAGACATTCTGGTATGTTTGCTAAGTATGTACAGTTTCCAGACTAACATGCAAACCAAGTCAGTCTTTCACACTTCGACTAATTTTTCCAGCAATGGATGGGTAATTGTATATGCTGAGGCTGAGAACTGGGTGTAAGAAAGAATTGCATTTGCTTTGAAGCTGATGAATGAATCCTGATAACCAAACATTCATTCGACTTTATAAGCCCACCCGTTCTGGTCTAGAAATGCTTGAACAGCTTCCTTGATAGCCAAGTTTGGTATGAGTTGAGACGGGTATAGAGGTTCCCTTGTAACTGGATCAAAGTAGCCCACCTGATGATGTACATGTACATTGTGGATGAGGTGAAAACAATGTTTAGCATGTAGTGCATATGCATTGTATCAGATCGACGGTAGGAGGTACCTTGTGAAGATGGTCTAGCACGACCTTCCGCTCGTAGGTGATGCCACTTGGGGTAATGACAGGATCACGGTATATATCAAGAGTGATTTTACAACAGAGGTAGTCAGGAATCTGGAAACCAACAACACCATCTTCATTAGAAAAAAATAGTTCACAAAAGTGTGACTTAATTTAACTTTTGACACGGCTTACATCTCTTGGTGTATCGGCTTGAGCAACTTTGTAAAACACTTGCTTCAAAGCCTCTAGCTGTTCTTTGTTTGACTTTGCAGAACTGTTGACGAAACCTTCAGTATCACAATAATCAAATATGTGCTTTTGTTTTAGAGCCAATTCACAAGTTTCTCTGCACAAATAAGAGAGCTAAACCAGTTAAGCATATATTGAACATTGACTATAAACTTTCACGTCAACTTAAATGATTAAGAAGCTAAACATACTTCAAATTTTGGAGTTCCCATGCTCGCTTAGTAGATGCTTGCTCCCACTCCAAATACTTTGCTTTAGCAAGTTCCCGCCATATCTCCTCTACCATATAACCTTTAAGGTCTGCTCCTCGTCCAAGATCCAATGCCTGCCAAAATTACGATGTGGGAAGATATAACAAGCTAAACAAAAGAGAAGGAAAAACGAGCAAGTTCCTGCAATCAAAATGCCATACATACACAAGTCTAAAGCCTGACTACAAATTATCTAATAAGTGAGAAATGCATGAATCATATGCAAGAAAGGCTAGAATGCTCTAAGTTTGTAGGTTTTAAAACTAATGGAAAGGCCACTGTGATTAAACTCTAGAAAGTATACCAGCAAGACCAGCAGAACATTTTATACCTTCTCAAGTTCCTTAACCCCTTCAGCATATCGTTTCTTTTGGAGGAGTGCAAGTCCTAGCATATAATGTGCCTGTCAAAAAGGGACGAAAGCTTACAGGAAAAGAAAAATAACAAACAATAAAGAGGTAACACTTGTATCTCCTCATTTACACATATTAGAACAGCAATTGATATCACGGTATAATGTGGCCACCCCATTAAGAAAGTCTAAGGCTATTAAAACAAATATTAATAGTAATACGAAGCCCTGAGGAAAGGTCATCAAGCAAGTAATCAAAAACTTTCTGATTGGTTTTGAAAGACACTTCTTAACAGCAGGATATCTCTCAATTCACTTCTTTCAAAACTACAACCTATGACCCATCTTATAAAATTAAACTTCTGAAGCCACACTGACATAGTTAACCCAAGGTACAAACAGACACACTGCTATCATTATATAGCTGGCCCGAGGTAACAATCACCGAAATAAGTTCTGTTTTCCTTTCCAAAGTTTTGTCGTCAACATAACAAGATCAAATACAAATGTCGCTACTTGCTAAAAAACAGTCATCAATTTATAACCACTTAACAAGTATCATCAAAAAGGGGGCCATCGTCAACCTTCACTGAACTACCATCAAGCTGAATAGCTCTCCTGCAATCCTCCTCCAGCCTCACCCAATCCCTACAATATAAAATCATCTCATACATTAAAATATAAAACTCGGAAAAATCCAACAACTAAGAACAAAACTCTCTTTTAAAACCTACTTCCTCTTACGATGACACAAGGCCCGATTTGTCCAATACACCGGCACATTAGGGCACAAAGTAATAGCCTAAAACACACAAACAATTTCCACAACTCAAAAATGAAACCTTTAAAACAAAACTTCAAATCCAAAAATCATCAAAACAGAAAATGAATAAAAGTAAACCTCAGTGTAAGCTTCAATGGCGGCTCCTATCCGATCCTTCTTAAAATAAAGATTTCCATCCTGCCTCAGCTTCTCCGCTTGCTTTGCAGTCGTTAACACCTCCCGTTTCGAGCACATATCCTCTCAATCCAAACCTAAACCCTAATCTCGAAAACCCAACTTCTAAAACACACCACCAGTTCTTACAGGATCGACGCGCGTGAGGAGAATCAGGGTTTGATGGGAGGAGTGAAGAAATGGCGACTTCGTCGTCGCTGTCGGGTTCGAAATGTATGGATTTGGTCGACGAACGAATCTTCGATTTTTTGTCTTCTCGGTTTCTTGCAATTTTGGCGTTTTGCTAACTCACGAGTTGGTGGTTTTGGATAAATCACGGTAGATTTATTTGTTGTTTGTTTATTACTCCCTCCGCTCATCATGAGTGTCTCATTTTCTTTTTGGATGTCCCAAAATGATCTTTTCATTTCCCAAAATAGAAACTTTTTTACCTCTACATTTACATCCTCTTTCATACTTTTTATTCCACTCATTCTCTTTCTTATTTTTTATCTCACATTTTTTAATTTTCTTAAAAACCGTGAAAGTTCTCAAATAGGATACTCAAAATGGAACACTTAAAATGGGACACTCAAAATGGGACGGAGGGAGTACTCCATTTAGTTTCAAGTAATCTGTAATGAGAATGGATAAATATAATGAGAATGGATAAATGAAAAGTGATAGTTTGATTATAAAATACAAATAAATTTAAATCATCCATTAAATTTTAATTAACGGTTATAATTAAAATATATTAATTAATATAAAAAATTAAAAAAGGTAATAATGGAAATATACTGCATAATAGATTTCCGAAATTGAAGTATCGACATTCGATTTTATTCTTCTTTTCATTCTTTCAAATTTTTCTTCATATATTTCCGAAATTCGTAAACAATGGGTTCTCAATTCGATGATAACTATATCATCTTCATATTAGAAGATTCTGATTACCATATGTCGAATTCTAAATTCGTGGATACAACTTCTTCAAAAGATTTATGTTTCTCAACCGATATGTCTCAATTCTCTGTATTTGCGCACCTCAAATAGTCAGAAAAACGCATTAAAAAATCTGCATCGTGCATGTTAATAGATTAACACATATTCACTAATAACCTACATTTGATTCATGAATCATATAATAGCAAATCATGAATCATATACGTTTTATATTTTAGAAATCATTTTTTGTATATTATTCTTATGATGATGTTCGTATCTAATTTAAATTTCGAAAGTAGAAGTAATCTGAATAATTTTTATGACGTGTTGTCTATTAATTCCAAGTATTCATAATATGTATTAATATAATTCGTGAATCATATATACTTTTTTCAATGAATCATAATGGATATGTGTCGTAAAGTTTTTATAAATATAATAATATAGATCATTATATTTATGAACAATGTTTACTATGTTTTATATACCATTCTTTTTCACTATAGTATGATTCACAATTTAACTGTCTATGATTCAAGAACCATTATAACTCAAATTATGAATCATGATTTTGCATAGGTTAATTAAGGTCAAAGTTCATGCAGGTGTGCGTTGTTAGAAAATCTGTTAGTTTCGAATAACGAAATAATACAAGATTCTTGTTTTTGTAGTATATGATTCATGAATCATATGACTTAAATTATGAATCATATTTATGCAAATCGTGAATCATATGCATATGAATTGTGAACCAAAAATACATGTTTTGAATACCTGTTGCTCACATTACAGCTACCCAGAATATCAACCTAACATATCAAACTAAAATATCAATCCAAATACATGTTCACTTCAATTTTCAAATCTTCTGAGCACATTATCGCGATGATATTGTATTCTGCAAATGAAAATAAACATAGTAAATAGACGTCGCATGTAACTAATCGTTATATGAATACGAAATTACCGACATGAGTAGGGTTTTGGAATCACGACTGAGATTAAGGCAGATGGTTAAAGATTTTTAATTTGTGAAATAGAGGTTGAATTCAAATCGGAATCAATCTTACCTAAACCTTGATTTTAGGAAGTTTATAACCGATTGAATGTGAAATTTTGTGACTAATTTACCCTTGAATTGATTATAATTATTAAATACAATATTTAAATCTTTCAATATTTATAAATTAACCTCAAATTAATAGCCGTCGGATCTACAAATTTAATGGTCGAGATTTGTTTGCATTTTACAACTAGAAACTACTTTTCACCTGATCCTTACTCATCTGTAATTGTTTCATCTTTGCATTTTACAACTAGAAACTACTTTTCACCTGATCCTTACTCATCTGTAATTGTTTCATCTTTATTTCAAAATTGAAATGTATATATATTTCAGATAAAAATCAGTACTATTAACAAACTACTAGTTTATTGGTGCACGTATGTGCACATATATGGATTTAATATTTGTTCAGTATATGATAATAAAATAAAGGAATATTTTCATGTAATTATTAATAAATATAAGGGTATTTTGGAAAGGTGAATTGTGGCTTCAAAAATAACCGACAATTCACCCTTTTATGCTTTATATATAGGATAGATGAGTAAAGTTCAAGAATGAATGTAAATAAATTTAGAATTATCAATTTTAATCTATTAGAGATGCATACGAGAACATTCAAGTTTAAAAATAAACATATTTATAAAAAGGACAATATGAAATTATTTATACTTTAGTTTGTTTATTGTATATTGTTGTGTAAGGGTAATTCCTTAGATAGCAACAAAGTGATGGAAAAGATTTTGATCTGTCTCAAGGGCGAGTGTAGTGAAATAAAAATGATCAAGAGGTGTTACTCGCTAATGGAGTGGGGTGATAGTTTGCAATGAGAAGGCCAGTGCGGGTTCGAAAATATCTTATTCGCATCTTCTGTCAGCAGTACATATCAACTATTTTGACGAACAAGCTTTATTCGAGTACTCTACTCTACAGATATTATGTAATAAATTATTGCTATCAGTCATATTATATATAGATATTATGTAATATAATATATATTTTTACCAAATATTGTGTAATATCAAGCATATTTTGGTTTTTAGACGATTTTAACTTTATTGATATTAAGGATTATACAAATACAATTCAATTCTCATTTTCATATTTTATTATAGTTCTCATTGTATTTTAAAGAATGTTTATTAATCGATGTTTTATAACAAATTCAAATCTGATTTCAATATTCCTCAACAAAGTCTATGCCCTCAAATGACTCAATAAAATTCATGTAACTTGAAGGAAATAAAATCGAAGACATTAACTTGCAGAATATGACACATTTTGATAATGATGTCATAAAATGTTGTATCAATATCTTACATTTAAGTTAACATGTAATATCTAAATTTAATTAATAACCACCTCGAGACTTAACAGGACACGAAACTCACACATTGTCAATTGCTGGCTAACTAACACGGGAACGGGAAATGGGACGGCAAGAAACGTGGAAAAGAGAATATGTATATAAATGCATAATATGTATACAATATTATTGATACTATTTAAATATATAATTGCATAATTTTAGGTTATGGAACTATTCGTAATGTTGCTTGTGGATATTAATTTTTGTTGTCAGCACCATTGATAGAGTTTTGAATCTCTTATTATATTAGGCAATCACATGCGCTTCAAGGTTACATGTCCTCTGAATTTTCAGTTTTATAAGTATCGCAAGTAATCTTATTGAACAATTTGTTATTTCAGGGGTCAAGTCTCTCAACGCGATTTCAAGATGAGCATATGTATCCTCTCATAAGTGTAGTTGATGCCAAAGTGACTAACGCATCAATTAGAGATGCATACGAGAACATTCATGTTTAAAAATAAACATAATTATAAAAAGGACAATATGAAACTATTTATACTTTAGTTTGTTTATTGTTTTTTGTATATTGTTGTGTAAGCCTATCAACAAAGTCATGGAAAAGATTTTGATCTATCTTAAGGGCGAGTGTAGTGAAATCAAAAAGGTCAAGAAGTGTTACTCGCTAATGGAGTGGGGATGATAGTCTGCAATGATAAGGCCAGTGCAGATTCAAAAATATCTTATTCGCATCTTTTGTCAACAGTACATATCAACTATTTCAACGAACAAGCTTTATTCGAGTACCTTAAGTAAATTTTCTACCCATCATATTTATTGGTGTAACTAGTAGTCTAATATCTCTTTGATTTTTAAACATACGATTGTGATTTACAGCCAACTAACCCCTTTCATGACCGGATTCTCTGTACTTGGGACTAATATTACTGCTCCGACAATTATTAGGGCATCTCTATTCCTCTAGATAAGAACAAAACATTCATTATTACTCGTAATTTCAAGTTTTTAATGTGTATCCTAACTATCATCACTACTACAGATCATTCATTATTACTCGTAATTTCAAGTTTTTAATGTGTTTCTAATTATCATCACTTATTTGAAGTAGATATTATTGTCGCATCACCAAAGCGGATAGACGTGGAAACATTAATGGGCAGTCCTCATGTGGCCGCCGATCGGTATCCTTGCCCTTCTTAATATCATCCACACTGATTGGAGTCCAGCTGTGCTTATGTCTACTCTCATGACTTTAAATAAATAATAAGTATCAAGTCTTACTTAATTTAAGTTAGAATAAATGTATTTAATTCTTCAACTCTTCCTTTAACTTACATCACATGTAACTGATAACTCGGAGCTCATGTATCAAGAGTGGTATATATGCTTTTAGTTTGACATCGCCATTTAACTTTGGATCAGGGCACATCAACCCTAACTAAGTCGTGCATCCGAGATTAGTCCAACCGCCGCGTATTTTTCGCAAATCCAACCACCTAGTTAAATTAAAACTCAACTTTAATCTAACCGTCGATTTATTAAAATCAATGGCTTAAATTTTGTCCTCTTGTCTTACATATATATCACGTCTTACATGATCTCAACCCTATAAAAATAAATCAAAAGGGTATATCAAGAAAATGAAAAAAAACCATTCATGGAGTAAATCATAGGCAGTTTTGAGGAATTTTAATATTTCTGAATCTATAGCATATTCAAGTGCTCAACTCAAAGCAACCTACCATCAGATATTTTGATTTGATTTTTCTGAATCTGATTTCGATTTTTTGACTAGTTGAAATTCGTTTTGAACACTCAACGCTTCATCTAATGTAGTTCATATTGATCAATTTGGATCGTGTTAAATCAACTAGTATTTTTATGGTTTGCACTATAACAGCTATTGTTTGTACTTTGATGACCTATGGTTCATATTTTGATAACATATGGTTCGTATTTTGTTGAAACATGTTCAGATTTTGATGACCAATGGTTCCTGCTCACATGTGATTTGTTTTTTTAATCACACACCGTTTGTATTATATTATATTGAAGTCGTATTCTTGAAGGAATATAATTCATGTTTGATTAGGTTAACTTGTTGTATTTATAACTTATAAGTTTCTTGCTATGATGCCATACGATTCATGCTTTGCTTGGTGTTGGTTTGTGTTTTGTTCAGTAATATTGTGATTGGATTTGTTGTAGTTCTTGAATTGATACCCTATGTTTCTAGTTTTTGTTAGTTCAATTTGTAGTTTATTGAAGATATAGTTCGAATTTATATCTTTTTTGATTACTCGGTATGGATTGTAGTCTGTTCTAGTAAGGTTCGTAATTTATATACTTATGGTTCATAAGGGAAAGGTTCAAATGAGAACCTATTTTAAAATGAAAACTTAGAACTAATGTGAGTCTTAAGATGTAGGAATTAAATGGTTTGGATTGATGACCTCATTAATCAAATATTAATTATTTTTAGTGATGAAAGGGCACACTTGTCATTTCAGATCAATATAGTTAATAAATGGATTATTTTAAATTACATAAAATATTTAGTTTATATAATTTATTTTAAAATTTTAAATTAGTGGATATATAAAGTGCATCACTAAATACTTTAAAAGTGCATCAATTTTTTAATAAAAAGTGCATCACTAGAAATTTAAAAAATGCATCAAAATTTAAATAATTGTAATAATTTTTTTTAATATGCGGATTGTAATGCACTTTTTAAAAAATATTTTAATGCACTTTTTTTTAAATATTGTAATGCACCTTTTAAATATTGTAATGCACTTTTAAAAAATATTTTAATGCACTTTTGTAAAAATATTGTAATGCACTTTTTTATAAAAATATATAAATACACTTTCAAAAAATCATTAATTATCAATTATAAAAATTGAATTGACAAGTGTGCCCCTCATATTGATTGATGATAGTAATTACCATATTAATAATGTCATTAATCACATCCATTGAATTGTTTGATCGTGTGGTTTATATTGGTTCTAAGTTTTTATTTTAAATGTGGTTTGTACCGGAACCCAAACCCTGGTTCGTAATTTGTTTATATATGACTGTTATTAATTGAGCAATTGTTTTGTTGTCGTGAAAGTCCTTAACACCATAATTATTACACATCCTTTTGTTTTTAACGCCACAATTACTACATAGTACACATCTTTTTGGAATCATACGAGGGTATTATTAGAACAAGAGTAATAAAACGGGAACCATGCTACAATATGTATGTTTAATGAGAATATTAAAATGTCAGATTGAAGCAAAACTTGAGACGAGGATATATGAATGCAAAAGAGGGATATGGTTGTAATTGAGTGCTCTTCATCAAAATCATAAAGCATAGTACAAATATATTAATATAATCGTAAAAATATGCAAAAGCAAGGCGCTCATCATGCTGCATTATTTAAATAAAATAATCTATGTGTTGTATTTTGAGAACCATGCAAATAAAATGCATGTAAAGTCAATGAAACTTGTTACCAACTGTTTTAGAACCATACATATACATGTATTTATTAGAATCTTAACTATGGGTTGGGTTCTTTTGCAACCCTTATGCATATTGTGCATTTTTTATTGAACTGTTTGTATTTCCTGTTACCATATTTGCATAATTCTATTTGCATTTGTACATTTCGTTAGAAGACAAAATTTGAAAAGCATGATTTGTGGACCATTAGATCAATCGAGACTGAATTGTAAAAATCGCAGGATACGTAGGGGTCGTAATTGAGCCTCCCTCTTATAACTAATAATAAAGAATATTGAATTAGCTTTGAGAACCCATCATTTTAAAAATTCTTTCGATTAATCTTAATTTCTCCCCTATATGATATGGTGAATTTGAATGGATCCGGATCCCATACAGCCTACAGCCAAATGCAACATTTATTCAAATTTCTAATTTCAAAATTTACTCGTAAAACGACGTAGTTTTGGTCTGAATTATATAAAAACGACGCTGTTTTAGTAAAACCCAAATTTAAAATTGTTGAACCCTTTATAAAACTACGTAGTTTTGATCTCATTAACTCACAACGACGTCATTTAACTTTCGGCTGTAAAGTGTTGTACGCTGCACTGGATCTCAATCCAATTTGAATTGCGATTTGTTTTGAAACTGTCAAAAATTTAATACCTTGAAACAAGGAAAGTCATAACTACAAATGTATTCTCAATGTCTAAATGAAAGTAATTACGATTCTGTCATTTTATTATTAAATAATACTAGTAGTTTTCTGCATATAAATATATGTATGTTCTTTATTTATAATATAGTTTATAAGAGGTTTATAATTAATATATTAATCGTGTAAATATGAAATTGAGCAAGGGTATTTTGAGAAGGTGAATTGTGGCTTCAAAAGAAACCGTCAATTCACCTTTTCCCGTTTTATATATAGACTAGTAATTCTGCACAAATTAAATTGTGCACTAATATTGCAAAGGGTGTAATTGGTAAATGGAGTTAGTTACAAAGGGTAAAAATGGAATAAGATTTTTGGCTTCAAAAAAAAAACTGTTAATAAGGACCCTTGTGTTTTAAATATAGTAGAGATAGATAGATATAAAAATACATTAATTGAAACCGTATGATTTAAAATTGATGGTTCTAATGTCTTTATATTTTTTTGCAGAAATTGTATCTTTATATCTGATTCACTGCCATGTGTCAAATATGGAAATAAAAGAAAAGTTTAAGAATGAGAAATCAATAAATTAATCATTTTATTTGTCCATCATTATTTTTTAATTAATGTCCTCATAAATAATTGTTTTCTAAGAACGAATTATTATTTGTTACTTTTTTCTCATTATCATGATCATTGCTTTTAACAGTTTAACATATCAGATTTAAATCAAAATTATATCTCAAAATTCAATTGTTTTTTAAAATTCCAACCTATTTATTTAATAAATACTAATCTTAATTTTTTTGGAAATGAAAGCTATGAAAATATCTGCATTAACTACGACATAAATCATATAGCATGAAATACGTATAAAACTGGCAAGTGACGATCTAAACATACACATTTCACTTCCATTAACTAATCAAATTTCCGCAAACAAAAATGGCCAAGGCTTCAGCATCTGCATCCATTGTCATCACATTGCTCTTGATTCTAAGCATAACCGTCCCCGGTAAGATTGAGACATTTTATGTTAACTATCATTTTTACTTTCAAAGGGTGCTTTTGAAATCATTTACTTATCAAATAAATAATATGTAGGCTTGGAGGCAACGCTACCATGTTATACTGACGCTGATTGTATTGATGTTTGCCATGAATATTATCCTAAGTGTTTGGGTCCATACATTTGCGACGAGAAAATGTGCCGTTGTAAATCATGTCCTGGCGCGAACAAGATCGAGACAGTTCCTTTCGCTTAATAACTGAACATGATTCATGTAAGCTTATAACGCTTTCGAATGACAATAAAATTACTCATTATCGAATTTGAAAAAGAGCTTGTTTGTGATATAAATGAGAAAGCCACAAAACGAGTAATTATCGATTAATATTCGACCGATATTAAATGAGTAAGAACATAATTTCAACATTTTTCGAAAAACGAGTCAAGAAATGAACATATTCATGCCATACACATTTCATTTTGAACAACTTGTATGCAGATAAGGAAATCATTGCATTTTATGGAGTTCATTGAATTATTTCACATGACATTTGTGGTGATGTTTTTATTGCACTTTGCATAACTTAACATATTTTCAATTTCTAATTCAGACTAAATTAACATTGAAATGCATTTCAGATTAAAAAAGGACTCTTTTGATACCAAAGTTCAGCAATGCATCTATTTTTTCTGAGTAGGTGCATATTTTAGCACATTTTAAAATATAAAAGCAGATGGAAAATAGTTGTACATTTTATATTTTGAAAAAGGATAAAATACCAAGTCACATGTGTGATTTAAAGAATAGTTAATCAATTTTTTATTGTTGTTCATATTTCAAATTGTGTTACTAGTTTATATCATTTTGTGAAACAGATATTGTGTGTTTGTGAGACTCTTTTGGTGAATAGAAGTTATACCAAAATTGTTGTGTAGATGTCAATGAACAACAGAAGTGTTGTTATATCTCACAATACGCCATTAAATGATATTGTGTTAACATTTTTCAAAAGGAGATACAATAGCTTTTAAATAAATAGGCGTTGTTAATCGAAACAAATAACATCACTTTGATAAGAAGTGTTGTAAAATCCTTACGAATAATAGCGCTTTACATAAATGTGCTATAAAAACACAAATCCTTTTTAATACAATAATTTTTATAATAAAAGCAATGTTGTATACCTTGGATTAAATACATAAGTTAATTTTTTAAACTTTACAAAAGTTTGGAGATCGTCTTCACCTTTTGGACGATTATCAGCCTCAGTCTGGCCGATTGTATATTTGTGCATCCAAATTCTTTTTATCTTCAATTTAGATTATTTTTAGAGTTATGACAGGTTATCCTGATGGATTGAAATTGGATGTCATTAAGTCGTCTTTCCAATGCTTATGAAAAAGGAATTATAGAATTTTACAAATTTGTTAAAAAATTTGTTGAACGGAATGACACTAAATATGTATGTTGTTCATATAAGTAATATTGTTGGAAATGTTTATCACAAAAGATATGCATCATTCTCTAAATATTTCCTTATCATTCATGTTCTCTTTTTATTATGTATTTTTAATTTAGCTGCTCTCCTGTTAGTTGTTACTCTTTACTAGTTGTTTGGTGCACATTTATATGTGCAGATTTATGTTAACATTAAATAGATAGGATTTGTATCATAATTAAAAAGTTCGGATCTTTGGACACATTAAAGTTTTGTAAGATATAAGAACATCATCTCTGCTGTTGGTTTTGATTTATCTGACGATTGAGATAAAATTTATTATTGATCAAATAAGTGGTTGAATTTGTAAAATACACGAGCGGTTTAGAATGGTTAATATCAATATCAACCTTTAGATGAAAAGAAATCAATGATTGAGCTAAATGTCCTCTAAAACTTGTTTGTCCGCTTAGCCTATATCCATAATAAATATATTAAATATGTAATCATTAATTCAATCAAGGGTAAAAAAAGAGGTGAATTAAGGCTTCAAAAGAAACCGTCAACTCACTCTCTTAAGCATCTTATATAGGAAGGTAAGTTTTCTTGAATAAACCCTTATATACTGTACCACATATTCCCTTATATTTAATTCATTACTTAAACATTAAACTAATTTTAAAACTAAATATATTCTAATATTAATTCTACATAGTAAAATGAAAGTTACTAAAAATATCTGCATCACCTACTACGAAATCATATTACATTAAAATATATATAAAACGAGCAACTGACGTTCAATACATACATATTTCAATTCCAAAAACTCTCTAGATTTCCTCAAAAAAATGGCCAACCCTTCGGGCTCTGCATTCGTTGTCGTCTCATTACTCTTGATTCTGAGCATATCCATCCCCTGTAAGTCATTTGATGTTAACAATCATCTCACCTTGAAAGAAATGATCATTTAAGAATGAAAAATCGACATTCTATGTAGAAATATATTATCAAATATTTTAAATATTACATCGTTTTGCAGGTTTAGAGGCTCAATCATGTCAGACGGATGCGGAATGTATTGATTTTTGCCATAAATATTCTCCTATTTGTCGGGGTCCATACGTATGCAAGTCGGGAGTGTGCAACTGTCTAAATTGCCATGATGTGAAGAAGAGTACTGAGGCTTGGCACCAATAAGCTCATTCTTAATAAATGAACATGAATGTGTATTACATGAATCAATAGCATTTTGAGGGTTACTAAACTTGTAACGCTTTTGAAAAGAAAAGTTGATTCTTATTATATTTTATCGATTTTGAAAAAGCGCTTTTGTATGGTTTAAACTTAAGGTGAGAAATGAATCCACACACTCTTTAAAAGAATTGATCACTTACCGATAAATATTCCACCGTTACTGAATCAGAATGAACATAATTGCGATAATGAAAATACTATATAACTATTTAATACGAGTTAAAAAGAATTGATTTTGATTTATTTTATTTTTTACTGTACCGGGATGCCAAAGTTTGTGTCAAAATGGTATTTTACGAGACAAAAACAATATTTGCAGCACCTGGTAATATTGCGTGGTGTGGTTTGGTTTTATTGCAAAGTTGAGTATAATGATATATTTTCTATTTTTAAAAGCTGATTAATTAACATTATATGCCTATTTAATTTCAAATAATGCACTTTTAATAAAAAAAGTTCAGTAATACTTCACGGAGACAGATAAAAATGTGATAGTAGGACTAATAATTTTTCGTAGGACGGTGAAACTCAATCGTCTTACATATATATGTTTCACATGGAGTAAGGATTAGGTGAAAAGCAACTTTTGGTTATAAAATATAAACAGATCTCAACCGTTAAATAATTAGATCGGACGGCTATTGATTTGGGGGTCAAAATATAATTAATTGGAATATTAAATACGAGATTTTGATTTCAAAAACTCAAAAAGGGTAGATTAGTCCAAAAAAAACCAAAAATCAAACGATTTTGATTTTTGTTTTCGAAATCACGTTCTCCCCGTATAATTCTCGTTTCCGAAAAGGTGATGGATTTAAAGACCCTTTAGGTAACAGGAAGATGGGTTTTTGTCGGAATCGGGGTTTGAATCGAGTGAAGATGGTGTCTAATGGATATGTTGGTGGTGGGAGTACGAGGAGGGATAGTGGTGGTTTTGATAACCTTAAGAATTACAAACGACTTGATTCGTGCTTAATTATGCCACCGGTAAAGACTAGGAAGGTTCGTGGGGTTGTGCAGTTTCTGGGTGATGCGTTTATTGGAGCTGTTCCCGAGGTCACTTACAGTTACAGGGTTTATTTGTGGTTTAAAGATTTTGAGGATTTTGATTTTTGGTAAATTTGTTGTTGAAGGTTTTGATTTTGAGGTTTGGGCAGTGTTAGATTTTTTCTATGATTCATCATTTTGAACATTTGTTAGTACACGATTCATTAAATGACCTCGTATGATTCATGAATCATACTATGTCAATTCATGAATCACGTATATGATTCATGATTTGCTATTATATGATTCATGAATCAAATGTAGGTAAATAGTGAATGCACGAATGCAGGTTTTTTAATATATTTTTCTAACTATCTGAGGTGCACAAATACAGAGAATTGAGACATATCTGTGTCATAATATGATTCATGATTTGTTGCTATGATTCATGATTTGCTATACTATGATTCATGATTTGCTATAATGTGATTCATGTATCATACACTATTACAAACTACTGAGTGGTGCAAGTTTTGGCCATAACTCTCAAAACTGACGACCATAGTGTATAACACAGAGTAACTTTTGAATCATATCCTCAAGTCATGATTTGCTCAGACATGATTCTTAATTTGCTATCATATGATTCTTGAATCATATCCTATCAAATCGTGAATCATACTATATAGCAATAAGTAATCAAGTATTGTAAATGACTAATTGAATACTTGAAATTTATATGAAAAATGTTTAATAATTTTTTCACGTAACATTAACTTTAAAAATTAAACCACCTTCACATTACGAACACAAAGTTCAATCTGCATTCATTCCACTTTTGTTCTGCTCACCTTTAACTTCAATAGAACCCACATTAATTTTTGAAAGATTGAAATGTGAAATATTCAATTTGAAATTTGAAAAATAATAATAATTGAATATCGGTTTTCCTATCAAAGAATTAAATGTCGGTTCCTTAAAATAAGGGATTGAATTTAATTAGTATATTTGTAAAATATATTATAAAGTATATTTCCATTATTGCCCTTTTGTTATTTAATATATTAATTAATAGGATTAATTTGTAACCTTCGGATGTAATTCAATGTGTGGTTTAGATTTGTTTGCATTTTATAACCAAACTACCACTTTTCATTTGATCCATTCTCGTTTCACATGATCTCAATCCAATGATAGTATATATATAAATAATAAAGTAATCTAAATCGTTCATATGCTTACCCAACGGATATAATAATTAGAGAGTTTAGTTATTTTTAATAACCAAAATGCATATATGTGACTTCAAAAATTAAATAATCCAAATTAATTTTAGTAAATAATTGATCCCACTATTTAAGGAAATATATTTACGTATAATGTAATTATGATTCTATTTATTTAATTTCTATTATTGTTTTATTATTTTTCAGTCTTAATTGGTTATATGATATTTTTATCCAATCACAAATCACCACTTGTCAATATTAACAAATTTAATAAAAATTCATAGATAAAATCATGATATAAGCTTTCAATATTTTTACAAAAAATATATTATAAAACTGTTTATGTACTTAAGCTCCGTTGGTTAATAAATTCGTAAACCTTATGTACTTATTTTCATGAATCATGCTCTAAATTTTACAGGTTCGATTGATATCATTCATGAATAGTATATACTTATTTCATAAACCACCCAAAATATTTGAATCATAAAAAAATTTGTGAGCAAATAACTTTTTCAAATTTGGCATGTGAGTTATTCATATATATTTTATAAATGGGTTCTCTTTTACTTTTCGTCCTAAATTAACTCTTTTCACATTACTTTCTGAGCATTTAATTCTAATCACTACTTTTTCCTATTAAAACCATAAAATTATAATTTCATATGGCATGAGACATATTTATAAACACGCCGTCTTACGTTCTAAACATTCCATGTTTTTGCAAACATAAGATGGCCAAAGTTGTGGATTCTACATTCATAGTCATCTCATTGGTCTTGATTCTAAGCCTAACCATCCCTTGTAAGCCATTTGATGTGCACATTACTATGCTTTCATTGGGTCCTAATTTCCAAATAAAATTTCGAAATAAATCATTTAATAGAATTATGTTGTGCTTTGTAGATTCGGATGCACAATCTACGAAATGTCAGATAGACGCGGATTGTAATAAAATTTGCCAATTATTTTTTAGATATTGTCGGGGTCCAAATACTTGTGAGTCGGAAATATGCTTCTGTCGACATTGCCTTTATGTGAAGAAGATCCTTGTTGGGACTAGTACCAGAAACAGGAAGCTAACATGAGTGCTACTTGTATTACATTTTATATGGAAAAGTTGAACCATTATTATGTTAAGCAGTACTACAAATAAAACTTCTGAAGTTTGGATATGCAAATATCTTCAAATATATAATTTTTCAAAACTAAATGGTGCCTATTTGTTGTTCTTGTTGTCTTCCTTTATTAACTTTCCTGTTTACTAATTGCATCAATTATCTATCGAATGTATACTACAAACTTGACTAATGTATAACCTTGGAAAAGTTCGAGAACGACAAATAAGTATTTGTAAAATGGTGAGACACGATCTCGATTGTTAATTACTAATAATTCAACTGATGAGATTTATTCTAAAATATAATCTTCAAATCCAACTGCCTGTGTTTTTTGTAAATACACGTTCAATATAATTAAAAACCGACTTATTTTAGCTGTCGAATTAATCAAACCAAAGATTGAAATTATGATCTCCCATTTACAAAAACATATTGTCCCTCACGATCAAATCCCTATATAACGCTAATTAAGTAACTTGTATTAATTTATTATCATTCAGTAATATTTCTATGCGTTTGAGTGAAAATACAGAATAATTAAATTGATGTTACTGTAGTATAGTAATCATAAGTTGTAAAAGATTTCTAGTTGTGAATATACGCTCCAAAGTTGTCGGTATAGATGTGTTTTACGTGTTTAACCCTTACGTAATCCGTACTCAGTGAAAAAATTAAAAGACCAAGGTTATCTGAGTACTTTAAACCAGTGTTTTAAAAACTGACCCGTTTATCGTGAAGATAGTTGGTCAATGAATTAAACATTCAACCGAGTTGAACCGTGTATCGATGCATATTTAAATTATAAATATATTTAAATAAAGTTTGAAATTAATTTATATAATTATATGTATAAAATTTATAAATTTATAATACATATCTAACATAATGCAATAAGAGTGCATAGGTTAGTTGGTTAGTAACTTGACTTGATCAATTTATTTAATTTTATAAATTCTTAATTAACTTGGTTCAACCATCTATTTTATAAAAACCCACCGGTTTGATCGGTTCTTCATCGAGTTTGACCGATTCAATTGCAAAATCGAGTTTCCAACCAACCCGAAACGGGTTACCTACCAGTTCACGGTCGAATCGATTAAACCGGCTGGATCTGTTCGGTTTTTAAAACACTGCTTTAAACAATCAACAATCTTGACAAGTTGAGTATCAAAATGAATAGAAACTGAAGAATATTCAATAGACTTGGTGCGGTTGAAGGTATATAAATTATCTTGAACAGCAGGACGCCTTACTCCCGCTTTTATCGTCGTCATTATTGACAAGGCTGATACGGTTGACAGATAATTCACCCTTGTTTGAATCAGCACTGAGTGCTTTGCGGCTGACATTGATGTATATCTCCCTTATAACAGCATCAAAAGCTGCATTTACATTTGTGGATTCCAGTGCAGATGTCTCCATAAAGAACAATCCTTCCTCTTCTGCTAGCTCTTTGCCCTCATCTATGCTCACCTCCCTGAGGCTCTCAAGGTCGCATTTATTTCCAACTAGCATAGTAGCTATTTTGGTATCAGAGTGAGCTGCATCCATCAAAATCGACATTCAAGATATGTGGCAAGCATCAAAAAGTGGAACACAAACTCAACTGCTTAGCCAGCACATTATTATTTTTACACATTATTACCTTTGGAAATTAATGTTCCTAAAAATGAGCCAATTTTATTTACTGTAGCTTTTTCCTAAAAAACAAAAATGTCCATTAATTTTTCAATGGTTGTCTCACATTTTCATCAATTCAAAACACTAAAAACGAATACTCTTTTCCCCACAAAATCTAGCATTTATTGTAACAATAAGACACAGGTAATTTGCAGGAATAAAAATTTAAATCATCATCAAGGCATCAACTGCAATCGTCAATTGTCATACAACCCAACCACAGAAAGTCCATAACAAACAAAACACCTTATGATCAAATACACATTCCATATAGCTTTTCACATTTTAGCCACATATCATCACATCATAAACAAACACTATGCATAATCATAGAATCTCAAACTACCATTAAAGCGTCGATATGAGCCTCTGTGAATACTTTCCTGATTTTGTTCACATCTTATTTGTCTGAAATCACATTTGTCTGAAATCACATTTTTCATATCACATTCCGTATCACAAAAGACATCCTATCAGCAATCATATCGAATTTCTTTTCCAATTAACATCTAATAAACCATACAAGTCACCCAATGCCGCAACTTATCAATAGAAAATCAGTCAAAAGCGTAAAAAAGGCAATAATGCATACACTTTAAAACAACTAAAAAGCTCGTAACACAATCAATTAATCAATCAAACAAGTAAAAAAGACGAATAACATACTGTTGAGCTCATCAAGCCATCTCTTAACACTCTCGAATGTAAACTTTCTAGTAATATCATAAACCACAAGCGCACCAACAGCCCCACGATAATACGCAGAAGTCACAGCTCTAAACCTCTCCTGACCAGCCGTATCCCAGATCTGAGCTTTCACTTCCTTTCCATCAATAATAATTTCCTGCGTCTGAAACTCAACGCCGATCGTCGCTTTCGAGTTCGGATCGAATTCATCTCTAGCGAATCGAGATAATAGGTTCGATTTACCGACTGCTGAGTCGCCGATTACTACTATTTTGAAGAGGTACTCGCCGCTGTTACCGTCGTCGTCCATTTTTGTGAGTCGAGTTGACGTTGAGAGAATGTGCGGAGTTGTGATGTGGAGAGAGAATGTGGAACTACGTGATTCGCGCGGATGTTGATGAGGAAGATGGTGACGTCAGCGTTGACTATGAGTGTTCGAAACTTGAACCCTCGGCAATAGATGTTGACTGAAATCGGTAATGAAGAAGTAAGAATATAAAGTTGGGCTCAGTTTGGGCCTAAAATAAAATCCATTTTATTTTATTTTTATTAATCCAAAGGAACACATGCGATTAAATTATACTCCCTCCACCCATAAAATTTGTCCAACTTTATTATTATTTATGAAGTACAGTATAAAATAATCAAAATAGACAAAGACGGAAAATATTAAAAACTAACGTGCGTTATATACACGTGTCGAGTTTTAAACGCAGTTGCATGCCAATTCGTGTGGCGAGATTTGAACAGTCGTAAATGACCTTTGACCAGTAAACAAGTCGTTGCTGCTTAACCGAAACACAATCTCCATATCAAACCATTACATATTAATCCTATCTTAATTAATTCCTTCTTCGTTCAGTATCTTCTAAAGCCGAATCTATCCGAGTAAAAATCCATCTTTTCTGAAAAACGATGTCGTTTTCGATAGTTCGGTCCCCGAATTACGACGACAGATCCCCAGTTGGATTCTCCCTCCGGTACGTTTCCATTGATCTTTATCTTTTGGAAATTAAATCACGTTTGGTTGATTAATTAGTTGATAACTAATTGATTATGTGTGCATATGGATTTTTGTAATCTTTATCGAAGTTTAGGAAAGATTCTGATACATATTTTAATTATCTACAAATTTAAAATCTGGATTTTCTTTTAGGAAGATTCTATTGGCATTATTTTCACAATCCTTAATCTCATTGTTGTCGGCTATATATATTGTATGGGAATCTTTGTGTTTTTTTCAAAATTGAAACTCAGGATGAGGTGAGCTCGGAGGTCTGTTGAGTATGTTTTTCCGGTATTTTGCTGTTGTTGGTGTTTTGTTTAATTTTGTTATATAGTTTTGTGGACTACTCACTCTGTCTCATCGGATTCGAACTCGAGAGTTTTTTCGTTTTATACTAGCGAGAGATCGAGTTTTTGTATGTTATTAATTTATGATTTATTGGGTACGAAATTCTAACTTGGCATTGTAATCTCAAATTTAAGCAGGGTGAGCAAGACAATGAAGGGTGTGGAAAACAAAAACAAGAATGATAATAATAATATATTAGCTATGAAGATTTTGATGCAGGGAAAACCTGTTCAGGGTGAGACTAAGAAGAAGCTATGCATGTGCTCTCCGACCAACCATCCAGGCTCATTCAGATGTCGCTATCACCGATCAAACTCGATTCCTAATTCTGTTCATACTGTTGCTAGAGAGTCTATGAAACACAAAAGTATGCCGATGTCTAGGTTCAGCAAGGCTCATGTGGTTGCATCAGAATTTCCTAGATGATAATCTAGTTGAAGGTGAGAAAAAGTTCTACTTGTGTACTGGTTATCATTATGTACTTAGTTTCTCTGCTTGCGCGAGGTTTCGAGCTTTTTTTGAGTTTCTTGTGCTTGCATTACAATTGCAACCAATGTGGCTATAAATAATCTTTTCTTACTTGTATTATGAATTTATGATGTCTTCTTTCTTCAAAGTAATACATTGTCGTTCCCTGATAACCAAGGTTATGACTTTGACGGTCTTATAAGGATATGAATCGGGGAACTCGAGGAACAGTTCCTACGATGTTTCTTTTTGCTACTGGATTCATGTATATGATGACTAAAGAGACTTGAATTTCATGATTCAGTGAAAAAATATAATGTCATGTTCATTTCAAACGCTTAATGTGTGTTAAATCCGGAAATTGCTCCATTGCCACAAGTTTCATCTCAACAACATGGAGCCATCAGCCAAATATAGATTTCCCCCAACACAAACCATGCATTCTTTATGTTCCTGATCATATGACCAACCATTTTCTCATACTCCTGTTGTCCCATTCTCATCTCCCACTTCTTTCCCTACCTACACATGAAGAAAAATAATTCTTTTTATCTCCATGCATGTCCTTTGTTGGTCTTCAAAGGAATGCAGTTCATACTGAAATATGTTCCGGTCCCTATTTAGTACTTCATAAGCGACCATCTGACTCATGTGGTCATTAGTTTGATGCCACATCCACATTTATAAAAACTAGTATTAAAACATAGGAAATGTATCTCATGGATCCACCTAAAATGGTGGACTCATGGATCTTTCTTGCATCCATTGATTGTAGTTTTTTGAATGCACCAGATTGTGTCAACACATTAATGAGACATGTGAGATGCACATGTTTAGCACGTGATATGCACATGACAAGTGCAATCACGTGGTGCAATCTGGTGCATTCAAAAAATGCAATCAACGGATGCAAGAGGTGATTCATGACTCCACTATTTTAGGTGGATCCATGAGATACATTCCCTTAAAACATATCTTTTTATACAGTTTGAATCTGTTGATTGCATTTTATAAATGACTAAGATTGTACTATATCATTGCATATGTCATGTGCCATGTACAATGTTACGTGCAAAACATGTGCAACTCACATGTTTCATTAATGTGTTGATGCAATCTCATGCATTGATAAAATGCAATCGACGGATGCAAAGTGAGGTTAACGATTCCACCAAAAATGATCGATCTACATAAGTAAACCTTACATTATATGTATTTTTCGCAAATTCTACTGTCAAATTCCTATTTAAAGGGAATTAGCTTGCGTTTATTAATTTGATTTTAATAAATAATTCTAGAATTTTTCTGACTGTAATCTTTCACGCTACGTTACATCACAACTCATATTTTAAGTAGGTTTGAGACGATTGACCGAATGGTTAAAATTTGTTACCTATACAAGTTTACTTTTTAGGTTTTCATTAAAATTTGAAACAAATAATCAATGATTTCATAACCTTGTTGGAAATGACTTCATTCAACACTACAGTGTGTTTAATTATAACTAATCAACCTCGTGCTATGCGTCACCTAACCTAACTCACTCATTTCCACAACCACAAGTAAAGTTGAACGTTGCTCACTTGTCCATCGATGCACAAGGTCAATGTCTTCAAATTCACAAAGGCCTTCCCTTCAAACTCGCTCATCTTCAAAAGGAAAATATGCATCTCACATCCACCATTCAAAATCCCAACCTCAACAACAATTTATTCATCATCTTATAAAAATGGAGAATAATAATGGATTTCAAAGAAAACACATCAAACTAGCAACATAGATAGCAGTATTAATTTGAGAAAATTAAGGAGGATTATCAATCTTTTATAAAATAGTAGTATATGTTCTCAACTTTTGATTTATAATAATAAAACGAATCAGAAATTTTTAAAAGTAAAAGTAAGAAACTTCAAAAATCCAACCATTTCGTAATTTTTATAATTCCATGCCAAATTATAATAAAAATTAGCAATTTTAATCGTAACCGTTGAATTAGTCCAATCAAAGATTCCAAATCTGACATTTGATCTTACAATATATAAATGACATGCATGATCTTTAACCCCAAATAATTTATCCAATTATTATTATAAAAATGGACTTCAACGTTGATTTTAAACATGATCTTACAAGACGATGAGACATGATTTTAAACGTTGATTTCAATAATATAATGATTGTAATTATTTTATTTTAATTAAATTAGGGGACAAGTGTGCGTAAACACGGAAGCAATTGAAAAAATTGATTTAATAAAATGAATGGATTAGATGATGTCTTACAATTTTTCACATATAAAATTGTCTCATCTGAACCTAATCCAGGTTCCAAATCCTAATATATTTGTTCAAATTTATAATTTTACAAACATAAAAAATGGACAAAGCAGTATTTTTGTCTGTCAAATATAATTTGTTTTTTTGAATAAAAAATATAAAATATATGATTGAAATTTGAACATACTAATTACTAGAACAATCAGTCGACATGCACACCCCAAACTACACAAAAACCATCTACCACACCACACTCTATTCTCAACGTTTGACCGTCGAACACAAACATTTATCTATCTCTCCAACACCCACTCACCCACGTGGCTTATCAGCTGCCCGTCCTCTCAACCTACCACTTCTTTCCCTCCATTTTTATACCCATCCAACTTCACTTCACAATTACTACAACTTCATCTCAGGACTCCACTCTCATTCACCCTACAACAACTTTACGAACAATGGTGTCTGTTGAGGAGATCAGAAATGCTCAGCGTGCCGATGGCCCTGCAACCGTCTTGGCCATCGGTACAGCCGTGCCTGCTAACTGCGTCATCCAGTCCGAATATCCTGATTTCTACTTCAGGATCACCAACAGTGAGCACAAGGTCGAGCTTAAAGAGAAGTTCAAGCGCATGTGTAAGTCCCATATGCATTTATGCTCTACACATTTGACTCGTTCTGTTCCATCAGAAATCGAAAACATAAAAATTATATTTGAATAACTAAATTTTTATGTTTTGATTTATTCAGGCGAGAAGTCGATGATCAGGAAGCGATATATGCACCTCAATGAGGAGATTCTGAAGGAGAATCCTTCGCTTTGCGCGTACGAAGCGCCGTCTTTGGATGCGAGACAGGACATGGTTGTAGTGGAAGTCCCTAAGCTAGGGAAAGAGGCAGCAGCCAAGGCTATTAAGGAATGGGGACAGCCTAAGTCTAAAATCACTCATTTGGTGTTCTGCACCACATCAGGTGTAGACATGCCTGGAGCTGACTATCAGCTCACCAAGCTTCTCGGCCTGCGCCCTTCAGTTAAGCGTTTGATGATGTATCAGCAAGGATGTTTCGCTGGTGGCACGGTTTTAAGGTTGGCTAAGGATTTGGCTGAGAACAACCGTGGTGCGAGAGTTCTTGTTGTTTGCTCTGAGATCACGGCTGTGACATTCCGTGGACCTTCGGATACTCACCTTGATTCATTGGTTGGACAAGCCTTGTTTGGAGATGGAGCTGCTGCTGTGATTATTGGGTCTGATCCGGATCTATCCGTTGAAAGGCCTTTGTTTGAGATTGTGTCTGCTGCTCAGACAATCCTGCCTGATTCAGATGGGGCGATCGACGGTCATTTGAGGGAAGTTGGGTTGACCTTCCATTTACTCAAAGATGTTCCCGGGCTAATTTCAAAAAACATCGAAAAAAGTCTCAATGAAGCATTCAAGCCCATCGGGATCAGTGACTGGAATTCTCTATTTTGGATCGCTCATCCCGGTGGTCCAGCAATTCTCGACCAGGTCGAGATCAAGTTGGGTCTGAAAGAGGAAAAGCTCAAATCTACCCGTCATGTGCTTGGTGAGTATGGAAACATGTCTAGTGCTTGTGTGTTGTTCATCATGGATGAGATGAGGAGGAAGTCTTTTGAGGAAGGGAAAGCCACCTTCGGCGAAGGACTCGAATGGGGTGTCTTGTTTGGTTTTGGCCCCGGTCTGACTGTGGAAACCGTCGTCCTGCATAGCGTTGCAACTCAGTAATTACGATGATTTCTTCCTAAGTTCATTAAGTTATGTTTACTGGTGTGATGCCACTATAGGCTACTCAATGGTGTGACTTTTGGGTTAAGTTATGTTTCAAGCATCTCTTTTTTATGCATTGTAATCGAAAATATATAAAAAAAATTATTTTCATACAAAATATAGCATTTTTATTAGAATATATTGTGTTATCTAAATTATATTTTTTTACTCAATCACTTTTAATATTACGAAAAAGCTAAAATAAAATGAAGGTATGAGGTAATATTATAAAAAAGATTTACTACATTAAAGGCTCAATACAAAACGAGTTCTTTTTATTAAAAATATATTAATCTATACAAAATAAAATTATTATTGATATAAAAATAATTTCATATCAAAATTGATAATTTATTTTGAAATCCGTTTTTTGATAGTTCGACCCTAATTTGTTATTTGAAGATACTGTATAGCCCCTATGATAGTTTATAGTCATGTTTTATACTTTTCCCTAAAGTTATTGTGGTCAGCGAAGTTAATAGGGTAAAATTCAAGATAAACAAAAGTTTAGGCAAGACGAAAGGACTTAATATCAAATGTTAGATTAGATTAATATGCGGTTGAGATTAAAGTTGATTTTTATATAATTGACGGTTGGATTTGCAAAAAATCCTAACGGTTAAGATTGACGGTTACTTTTTTGAATCAAATCTTAACCGTTGATTATTAGTATGAACGGTTGAGATCACGTCTCACCGTCTCACATTTATCGGTCCTCCTAAACCTTACTCGACGTTAATATACTCTATATTAAGGAATATAAATTTTAAAAGAAAAATAATTGAGAAAACTCTTAAATTGTATCACCCGGGCCGGAAATTACTATTCCTTACTTTAGAAGGGCCATCAACATTTTGTAAAATCATATGAAAAGATCTGAACAGTCGATTTATAATTATCTGACGAATAAAAAAGTATAAAATAAAATTTCTCTCATATTTATTGACCATTCGGGTTTTTTATAAATTTATCTATCAATTTTTTTATAAAAAGTAATTTTAATCTTAAACGTTAAGGGTGGAAATGTGAATAAAGATACTTTGGAAGACCAATCTGTAATTTCGAAAAATACCTCTCATCCCGTCCGAAGATTCCTTATTCTCATTTCAGCGCTGACCACAAACATTGACCACGAAAACCGCGATCGACCAAACGGAGAAGAGCACGTCTCTGACCTCTCCATCTTCTCCGTCTTCCAGATCTCGATTTTCAACATCCGTCAAATGGCGTTCACCGAATCCTCCCGCAACTCGATGATCCCGAGCTACCTCTACACAGCCTCATCCTTCTCCGCCTTCGACAAAATAGCCTCCGCCAAGTCGTCTGCTGCTCTCGCTTCTCCCGCCGCATCCGGAGTTTTGGCGAGGAGGAGCTTCGTTGTTGCGGCGCCTAGTGAGCCTGGGAAGATCGAGATGTATTCGCCTGCTTTCTACGCTGCTTGTACTGCTGGAGGGATTCTTAGCTGTGGATTGACGCATATGACTGTCACTCCTTTGGATCTCGTCAAGTGTAATATGCAGGTCTGCTTTCTCCAGATCTATGAATTGTTCTTGTTGTTGATGTTAGTAGATTGGATCTGTTTACTTGTTGTTTTTGAATCGGATCGGATGACATATAGATTGTTGAGTAAGTGTAGTGAGCAGGATCTAACAGCTTAGGAATCAAAAGGATAGCTGAGTGTAGTTCATTTACCTCATTGATCGGATAGCGGAATATTTGTTACTGTTAGAATCGGCCTTTCTTTAGACATTTGTATTTTTGATTTTGAAATGAACCACTTCATCACATAAATGTTTGTTTCAAGGTGCTATTGGCTCTACAGCACTTTTAAGGTATTTCCGTCACTGATTGATTGTTGAAATTACTGATAAGAATTGTGCTTATAACTTACAAGATCTAGTTGAGTTTAGACCAGGCGGTTCTTGAAGATGTAGTAGTTTACTATCAATATTTTTTGCTTGATGGTTACTATTTTTTTGTTTTTTGGTTAATAGGTTACATCTTCAACTGAATAAATTTCTTTCTGTAGATTGACCCAGCTAAGTACAAGAGCATTGGTTCTGGGTTCGGGATACTATTGAAGGAGCAGGGTATCAAAGGTTTCTTTAAGGGCTGGGTGCCCACCTTGCTTGGTTACAGTGCTCAAGGGGCTTGCAAATTTGGCTTTTACGAGTTCTTCAAGAAATATTACTCTGACATTGCTGGACCTGAGTTTGCTACAAAGTACAAGACTTTGATTTACCTTGCGGGTTCTGCATCAGCTGAAGTCATTGCTGATATTGCACTTTGCCCGATGGAAGCAGTGAAGGTCCGTGTCCAGACCCAGCCTGGATTTGCCCGTGGACTATCTGATGGACTGCCAAAGTTTGTTAAATCTGATGGTGTACTTGGGTATGACTTGAGAATTTTTATACCAGCCTCTGGTTATTATATTCTTGCCTAACAGTTCTCATGTTTTATAGGTTATACAAGGGTCTTGTACCACTTTGGGGAAGACAGATCCCATGTAAGTTTAGGCACTTTTGTGTTATCTTACCTTTCGGCTCGATAATTTGTTGATTGTAAATTTAGCTACATTTGAGAGTACTACATTGGTTTGTATACACAGATCGTCAGTAAATCATGCACCATTTTCCCGGTTCCATTTTACCTGCTGTTATATAGAATTCAAATTGTTCTTCATCAATATTTTGTGTGGACACAATTTCTGCCGTAAGTGTCTAGTAATACAGTTTGTCAGTTTCTAATATGTCCATTGCTCATACGAAGACTGATTAACTTCTTGTTTAGTTCGATGTGTTTGAATCTGAAGTTACATAATGCTTATTTATCTAAGAGGTAAATTTTTTGCAATTTTTAGATACTATGATGAAGTTTGCATCCTTCGAGACAATTGTAGAACAACTTTACAAGCATGCCATCCCAACTCCGAAGGATCAATGTTCCAAGTCATTGCAGCTTGGTGTTAGTTTTGCTGGTGGTTACATTGCTGGAGTTCTATGTGCTATTGTATCTCACCCTGCTGATAATCTTGTTTCATTCCTCAACAATGCTAAAGGAGCTACTGTTGGCGATGTGAGTGCTGAATTGATTGCAATTAAATTTCACTGTACTTTGACTTGTCTTCCATTTCCCAGTATGGTCCTAAAGATTGGTCTCTTTCTGTTTTTCAGGCGGTGAAAAAGATTGGAGTTGTGGGTCTGTTTACCCGAGGACTTCCGCTTCGTATTGTTATGATTGGAACCCTAACTGGTGCTCAGTGGGGTATCTATGATGCATTCAAAGTTTTTGTTGGATTGTAAGTCCTCCACTCTTATTCTGATTTTTATTGAAAACTAATATTAAGATTTGAGGATATTAACTGAACTGCACATGTTTAGGCCTACAACTGGTGGTCCTGCACCAGCTGCTGCAGCTGCTCAGATTGTTCAAGCATAGAGTCCACCCTATTATGACTACAACAGAGTTTTCTGCAGGTTTTAAATAAATCAGGGACACAATTTTAATAAGTGATAGGATATTTTGGAGTAGGTTATATCCCCAAACTCCAATATATTTTGTGCTTGATTTATTGTATCTTGCCATTCATTTCTGTATTTTAAGCTCAGTTTTTACAAGACAATGAGTATTGACTCACAAGTCATAACATATAAATCATCTTTTAGTTTTACAAATATTATTCTTGATTCAAGTCTGTACTCGCTGGCACGTGCTATCTGCATGCTGATGCTGTCGCACACGAAAGGCGAAAGAGCAATCATGGAGCTGGATCAACAAATTGTTATTCGACTGTTTTTTCCAAATTATTTGTAACCTTGCTCTGTGTTTGTTTCATTCCTGAGGTTTTTTCCTCAGTGTTTTGTTCAGTTCCGTACTGAACATTTGATATAAAAAAAAAGTGTCATATTATCTATCCTGGGATTTTTTTTGTAATTAACCTGAAAACTGGTTGGTTTTTAAATTTTTTGTTATTAGCTAACAGTTGCATTTTCCTGTGTCCCAGAGCGTATGAATAGGCGCCGTAACAAGACAAACTTTAATCTTGTTGTGTTACACAAGTGGATTGTTCAATTGTATCCATATCCTTAATTTATACTGTCAATTTTATCTGCTAATTCATTGATTGAGTGTCAAGTATCAATCACTTCATCAGGAGATCAGCTTTCTCTCTCAAAAACCTCTCCCCACGGCCCCTCCTCCACCCCCTCTCTCCGCTTCCGTTTACAGGGCCTCCAGTCTATCTCTACCGCATCCCTCTCGCTTGTGTCTCACTGACCTCCTCCGTTCAACGGCTGTTTCTGGTTTGGTGTCCACTGCGGCGAGGTGTCTGTGTTATAGTTTGATGGGTGGTCCGTTGTTTGAAACGGATGCTGGGGTTTGGTGGCTGCTGGGTGGTGGCCGTCGTCTGAGAGTTGGATGAGCGATCCGTCTGGTGCTCCGTCGTCCTCCCTCGGCTGCAGCCTGCGGCTGGTTCACGCCTGCCAATCTTTCACCGCCGCGCTGTTCCCGATGATTTCTTTTCTTCGTCTTCTGCTTGAGCGCTCATCCGGTCGGCTATCGTTGACTGGCTGGGACGTTCCGTTTGTTGTTCTGCTGGTGTTGGTCGAGCTCTGCTTTGGTTGCTGTGCCGGTGGAGCTTCGCCTGATGCTGCTGTTGTCTTCTCCGACCTTTTCGGTTTGTTGGCCGACGGTTCGGTGTTTGTTTGGCTCGCGCTCGGCGTCGTCGTCGTCGCTTGTTCTCTGTTTGTTCTTCGTGGTAGCTTCTGTGGGGTTGTTGTGCGGAGGCTGCTTGCGTTGCTGAGGAGTCATAGCTGTTGTTTTGTGGCGGTTCCGCCGCAGGATGACGGCTGTTTTTCTGGTCGGTTGGTTCCTGAGCTGTTGACACGTCGCCTTGCTGTTTCATCATAGACCACTTCCTTGTCCAGCACGTGTTACTTGGCTAGTTCAACAATGTCGGCTGTAGACTTTGACTTTCGGGCCATTTCTATTGGGCCTCATTTGGGCCGTCCCTCCCTTGCAGTTGAATGCCTTCAGCTTTAAACAGCTCCAAATAATTTAGACCATATTTGATCTTCCTCCGAGAATATCTTTTTAGCTATCCACGATCTTCATCATTTTACTATCACAGCGTTCTCGGCAGCTGATAATTTATGGTCAGACTTTTAATTTACAGTACTTTTTTATTCACAATTCTTGTACTGATCGAGGCAAAGTACTCGGTTTAGTTCTTAGTTTGTCTTTTCATTATATTTAGACTAGACTGAGTCAGACTAACTTCTGTTAGCCTTTTTAAGTCCTCGTGTTGTACTTCTGGCCTTTGGCCTTGAATCAAAAAAAAAAAAAAAAGTATCAATCACTTCATCAAAAAAAAAGTATCAATCACTTACCCCAATTACATTGAACATTATCTACTCATCCAAAATATAGCCACGAACTGAAGCTTCACTAATTCAGCCACAAACAATTTCAGGCTAACCAATTACAAATTGATCCTCAGCTACCTACTAAAACACTAAAGCTCAGTACCAGAATTTCAATAACCTAAAGCGAATTGTCGGTTATATGTAAGCTGTGTGTTAGACGAGTAACTAGAGTTGGAGAAAAGAAATGGCTGAGCATGGGACATTAGAATCCGTCAACTTAGCCAAGGGTGACTCGCCTGTAGCACAACAAAAGCCAGTTTTGAGTTTTTTTTATCACAGGCAAATCATCCTTGGCTATCAAACAGGACTCTAATGCACATGCTCAACCTCTCTTTCTCATTACCAATAGAACTTGGTTTTCTTAGAATTCAATGTTTACATTTATAGACAATGCCAGGCAGGGATTTCTCAACAGCATCTTTTTTCCGCCCATGACTGAGAATATATTCAGAAAGAAGAATGGAACACCTCCATATCTTCACTGTCTATCTACATGATGCAGAAGGGCATGTTCAGTTGTCTTTGACCTTTCAAGGGACGTTCAGCCAGACAATTCCTTATATTTTTGATATGGATTTGCCATGTGACATTGAAAAATTAGGAACCAAGTGAAAAATCAGAATATATACATTCCACCCTCTGACTTTTGGCCTTAAAGGGAATGATAAAAGCAGCTCAATATTCTCAAGTGTGCAAAGAAAAAAAGATATTGTTCTTTTGTCACTCAAGGCAGGCCGATATGTATTGGAGCAATGTCAGACTCAAAACGGAAATACATTCAAGTCGATTCGAATCCAAACCCTCTTAGATGATCAAGAATTAGATGATCAAGAATGTAGTCACTAGAGCATCACACATCTGCACTTTCGTCGACTTATACTAAGGGAAAAATCATTATTGACAATTGTGAGGATACATATGAGTTCTATTATAGCTATTTATCTTTATAAACAATGTGCTAAAATAATTGGCCCCGGAACCTGCATACGCTTAACCAAGCTTGAACTGGTTGGGGAACTAACTTGCAATGAAAGGTTGCTAAGTGTGAGATGTAGTGTTGCCATGCCGTGCTTACCCACTGCTCAAATTTGTGAGACAGGCATAGTCGTTACCTTCAGCTTTCTTGAATTACAGTAAGACTGGAGTTCATGTTCATCAAATGTGCCAAACCTAGAAAGCTGGACACCATATGACTGTAGCCTATGAATGTCTCTTTGAGTTGGAGATTGCCATATGTCATCCCACCAAGCTGGAGGCAAAAGGGGTGTGGCAGCACATTGATTGGATTGGTTATGGCAACTTAAGGGTCCAGAAAATCTGTTCCAGACATGACCCCAGCCAATTTGACTGGCTAGGCCTTCTGATAAGAGGCTATGCTGAAAACTGCTGAGGTAAACTAAACTTGAATTGGAAGGATCGGACTCATCTGAAACAGAGATGACGAACAAATTAAACAGCAGAAAAAGGTAAATTTTAAGTAGCGGCGAATATGTGACTATTTTATCACCTACCAAGTTTGTTGGCTGCAGCCAATGCAGCAATCAATTGAGCATATGTGGTTCCAACGCGTCGATGACCGCCGGTAACTACTGCATATTTTGCACGGGATGCGAGAAAAAAATCCACAAATGCAACCCACCTGGGTGCTGGACCCCAATCTTTTGTTCTAAAATCCAAGTTTTGGGATCTATTTGCTCCACCTGATATGTTTCCTCTATATTCTTCATAATTAAAATGAATAACCTGAGGAAAGATCGACATTCATATAAAGGGAATTCGCAAATACAGTTTAATAAAAACATTTGATAAACTGGGCAATCTGAAAGGATAGATGTTGCTGGAAGGAGTTTAAATTTAGAATACCTCAGCAAATTCTTTAACAAGGGGGGCTACTTCTTCAATAAATTGTGGTGTATCAGATACCAAAACCACCTTGGGCCTTGATATTATTGGAAACGTTCTTAAAGCTTTTTTAATGCAGTCAAGGGCTGCTTGCACTGCTCGTATGGAACTACAGCACCAGGCACAAAAACATAGTAAAAAGTCATACGCAAGATCATACTAGTGTGAACCGACATCAGGGTAAATTTGAAGCACGAGTAATGGCAAAATTGTAACTACCCTAATCATGATTAATTAGTACACTGCCTAGTGTCAACTCACTGTGACGTAAAAACATGCATAGATGAAAATACCTGTTCATTAGCATCCTCATGTGAAGAGTTACGTCTGGAACTAGTCCTCCAGTCAGTACCCATTTCACAGCTTCTTGAACGTCGTGAGAAGGAGATATTAGAACCCGCATCAGCTCACCAAAGACATTGGGCCTAGATTCAAGATTTTCAGGATCCCCAAATAAATTTAAAGCGATGTTTCTCATCTCAGGATGCACATTCTTCATAAAAAATTGAGCAGCCACAGCATCTGTTGTGCTGTCGAACCTGATTTCAGGATATAGAATACCCTATCACTAAAATGATTTTAAACTCACTTGAACACTCTCATTACTATAAATTACCAGATGATCGGTTGTTCCCACTGAAGCCAATTGCTGCACAAGACACCTGATTTTTGAGGCTTTTGAAAATCGTCAAACCTCACAGTGAGATTTCTTCCATGTGCTTGGACACAATCATTTTGCCGCCACAGATGTTTGACTTCTCTCAAGGTAAAAGTTTGATTAGAATAGGAGATGTAATCTCCAAAAGGATATCTACCCCTGAAAGAAAATAACTTTAAACTATTATCACACAATATACTTTTCAAACTAAATTCTTCTAGAATATATATATACATAGAGCCAATTTTGAATTTTCAACAGGAAAGGGCTAAAAAATCGCATGCTTTCATTGTACAAAAACTATTTGTATATTTGACATTCAAGTACAGAGCAGATTCGGGAAGAATTCGACTGAAGGCAAATGTTGATACTCGATTTAAGCTCACTGTTCTTGATATAATAAAAAATATCTCTTCATTTTAGGCTTTGAAAAGCAAGGGTAGCAATGCAAAGATCTAAATGCTATCTAGCTAGTCACTACAACTATTTGAATTGTTAACATGCTGCCAAAATGAAAAAAGTTAAGGCTTAAGAAAGAACCAATATGCCTGGTTTGCCCAATAATCAGAGATCGATTCAGCATGACACTCAGTGCAGCCGCAGTTAATAATTTATACATCTCATTCCCAAAACCAGCTTGATATGCCTTCCCTATCACAAAACCACATTTGCAAAACTGTTCCGGCGGAAGTTTCCGTACTCTAGAAGCACCTGATAAAGACAACACCAACCAATGAACACTGCCTTTGGCCATTTGCAGAGAAAAACACAGGTAAATCATAAATTTCAAAATCGATGAGTACAGCAAAATCTAAGAAGCGATAATGAGCTAAATTACAGCAACCATTTACCTCTAAAAACTAAAATTAAGGGAAGCAACTCCAATAGCATACAATACAATTCAAGAATGAATCCGTCAGGTCAAAATTTGCCAAGCACCAGTAATACCAGTTTCCAAATTATGTGAAAGCCTAAAAATTTCACTGTTATAACGTGACACAACACCTTCCCTAACATTAACTCGCCAAAATCTTGAAGCTGACACATACTTTAAGAAATAGAAGTGTTAAAGATGAATGGAGAACTTGAATCGGATGACACCATGGGAGACCATAAATTTTTAAGGACAGAGGACGTAATCTCAGTCGGTTTTTAATCAGGGCATTTGGATTTGCAAAAATAACGGACACTTAGATTCGACGTTTAATCGTACAAAAATAATGTGTCCTCCTTAGACCTTTCCGAACTTGAACATACAATATCTAATCTAATGTAATCTAATCCGTAATGATGAAGAATACACATGACAATGTCATCACTCGAACAAGAAAGAACACATGCATCTAAATTTATTTCCTAAAAATCTGAAACTAAAAATGAAACACTACTACAAAGTAAAAGGAATCAAATTCACAGGGAAAATAAAATATAAAAAATACCGTAAGTATCAAAATGCTTCCGAATCAATCGCCGAATCCTCAAACTCTCCGCCACGTCAGCATCCCCAAACACCTTCCCCATCTCCTCCACAGTCGCACACGAACCATTTCCACTACTCTTACTAACAAATCCACTTTCAGTATCCAAATCCGCATCGGACCGCAACCGGATGTTGATTTTCATTTCCGACGGCTCCAGAGACCTCAGTGTGAGTATCAGAAGGCCGACGCCGGCTACGAGTCCACAAACGATTAATGCTGCGTGAATCATCGCAACCGTCGTCAGCGTCCGGCGCCGTTTAACTCCGCCATGCCTCATAGCTTTACGATCGCGTTCGTCAGATCTGCGCACTGATTTCGAGGTTTTCGACTCTATGCGGAATTTTTGGTTTCTGCTTCACTGCCGACACTTTCGGGCTCGGGGCTCCAACGGGTTGGCAATTAAACATAATTTAATTATTTTTATTTACTTTTATCTTTCATTTTATCAAGGAGGGTAAAATTGGAAAAGAAATTTGGCTTCAGCTTAATAATTGATTAATAAGGTTTGGTTAGAGTTGAGTTTAAGGGAAACATTAAATATATGTGAGATTGAATGATTTAATTTCAGTCGTTGATTTTGATATTTCGACGGCTAAGATTAAAATTGATTTTTATAAAATTGGCGATTGAATTTACAAAAAACTCTAGCGGTTGAATTTGGTGATTTTATTTAGGACAAAATATTATCAGTTGGATTATTAATAACCAACTATCATGTCATGGTCTCACATATATTTGGATTATTAATAACCAACTTTACTAGCAGGCTTTTGTGTTTTACATATATTTGTGTTCTTGAACTTTACTAGTAAAGATTAGACTATACATTAAATTTTTAAAAATTAGTTGTAATAAAAAATTAAAATTATTAATAGATGTTTAAGATTAAGGGAAAAAATTAAGGAGGACATGAACTTTTTGTGAGACACAATCTCCACCTTTGATAACTAATCCAACGGACGATATTTAATCTAAAAATAACCGTCAAATTCAATCATCATGTGTTTTTTGCAAATCAAACCATCAATTTAATTAAAAATCAATCTAATCTCAAATAAATCCAACGAATAATTAATAATCCAGTTAGACAGATACCCGCCTTAGATCGAGCTAAGCAGTCCACTAATCTACATATTATCCTCCTGCATTAAAGACTCCTCTTGTTCTACTTGTTAGTGTTTAAAGTTTTGTTAGTTAACTGTAGCCAAAGCGGTTCTATGCCACTGCTGAGGTTACATTGGTAGCTAAGTAGGAAGCAGTCAATGCACTAAGCGGTAAACCGAATCCCCGGCTTCTCCTCTTAACGCCTTTATCCCTTACTTATAGTAAAGAATTCAAATTTTCGTCAGATTAATCACATCAACAATTGAGATTAAATCCTTTCGTCTCACAAAAACATAATATTCCTCTCAATCTTAACCACATGAATACATTTACAAGTTTATCAGTTTGATATTTTGTTAATCAGAACATTTCAAAGGACATTTGTTTTCACTTCATATATGTTTGCTAATGACTGATACTCTCAAGTATTTTTAAATAATTATATGAGTTTAGTTACTTACTGAATATCCAATTTCAAGACAATCACAAACGATATACAACGAGTTCAAAGATCAATGATTTTTTAAGTTTTTAATGCACGAAAAGTCTTCTATATATTTTGTTTGTTCTATTTAACTTGCTGGAAATGCATTATCATTTTGAACTATTGCATATCAAAACTGATGCATCACTATGAGGAGTGCAATTGCTTTGAGACCCCTTTGCAAATGTGCATTTTGAAAATTAAGCTATTTGTATTTTTTAAATTAATTGTGTGCACAATTTGACCGGCGTTTGTGCACTTTGAGTTTTTCGTAAAAAGACAAAAACGAAAAAGCAAGATTTTGATGGATCAAAGGCACTTTATCTGGGTCTCAGATTCGCAAATAGTGCCCTGGTCGCAAATGAGCGCCCCTCTTACTCTTAATATTCAGGTCTCACGGAGAACTTGGCCAGTCGGTTTGATATGTCGCAGTTGTTCTCCCCGTATCATATGTTTTGACATATAATTTTATCAGTTAATAGCAGACGTTGTAAATGCAATGTGCCAACTTAATGTGTTTGCCTTATTCTTGTTTGTGTGTCGGAGAAATTATGTGCATATGTTTTGTATATATACGATGTTGCCGCAGGAGACTCTTAAATAGGGAAGAAGACCCAAAATTAATGTTTGAAGTGTGTTTATGTGATTACGCGAAAACTAGTTTCTCTCGCATTGAATCACTTATCTACTTTCTTCTTTTTACAACTTCCGTTCCAAAATAAACTAGAAGAAAACTCGCCTTTATACATACACAAACATAAAAATAAGAAGCAATTCTTGATCCCACACGATCCACGTCGAGCTAGCCGATCAAGTGTTAAATTCTGTATTTATAGGGTTATCGAAGAGGCCACAATAAGTACTGTAAGTAGCACGACTTCCATACTGCCATTTTGATGCCAACCTATTCTCATAACTAAATGCAGTGACCTAGTTTCATTAAGCTGTCCGCACATTGCATATTTTAAAGGACCTGGCCTATTATTGAAGGATTTATTGAATAAAGGCTGCATCGATCATAATAAACCTTCATGTCCTTTTGAGTTTAGGTTTTAGGTTTTAGGTTTTCCGGATGTTATATATTTTTTCTTGTTTATTATTCAATTTATTTCACTGAGTTGCTGCTAACGGTTTTTTATTACTGTCAGTTTTCCAGAAACTGCTATAAGATCCTAAATGATCCAGAAACGTATAAATGATTACGTGTTTATTGTATGGTCTGAACACCACCTGTAAGGCTGCAACTGCTGTAATAATTTCCATGTGTTGAATATTTCCAGTGTGGTTTGCCAAAGGTCGGAACCCTCATTATCTCTGCAAATAATAATAATTAGTTTTACTTTGCATTTGACATATATAATGCAATAATCGCCAGTAGTTTAGCAGGAGGTACAAAGTTAGTTTCGTTTACAAAGTTAGTTTCATTTACAGTTAATTGGAAAGTGCAAATATTTGAGGTGGAATATATGTTAAGAGCTGTTAATTTGATTTAAATCAAAAGAATTTCACAGAAGAAATGTTGCACAACCCTATTATATTGTTTCAAGTTAATATCATAATATTATGACAAACTATGCAACAAGAATAATGTCACGGGCTTGCAATCGTTTTCCTACTAGTTAAATGCACAACCAAGTACATCTGTTGGAGAATACTTATAGGCCAGCATTAAAGCACATAATAACTTGCCTGCTACAAGTGGTCAACAACATTGATGTCCTGTGTATTGGGGCTCAGCTCATTAATTCTCATTATTGTCATATTGTGTATATGAGAGTTATTCTGTTTACCCCTTAGGGGTTTAATTTGTAGGTTTAGGATCATGTAAAACATTAATTTATTGTAAACAAAATGACAAAATTTGAATGATTGATTTGATTAATATGACGGTTGAGATTAAAGTTAGTTTTTATTAAAATTGGCGGTTGGATTTGCAAAAAACACGAGGTGGTTGGATTTGGAGGTTTTTTACTTTTAATATCATTTGTTGGATGATTAGAAATCAACGATTGAGATCATGTCCTACGATTTTAGAAATGTTTGATTGTACTTCAAGATCTCTACCCTTAACTTATATTACCACAAATGTATATACATATATAGAGGGTTTGTCTCTGGTACAAACCATTTTTAAAATTAAAACTTAGAACCACTACAAACCATCCGATCAAACAATTTAATGTACGTGATTAATTAATGATAAAAATGTCAATTCATTATTTATAAAAAATGCATTATAATATTTGTTAAAAATGCATTACAAAGTTTGCGTGTACAATCTTTTTACCGTTTTTATAATTTTATGCATTTTTAATATTTCTGGTGATGCATTTTTTATTATAATATTTTAAAAAATTGATGCACTTTTGAAATTTTTTTTTTTTTTTTTTTTTTTTTTTTTTTTTTTTTTTTTTTTTTTTTTTTTTTTTTTTTTTTTTTTTTTTTTTTTTTTTTTTTTTTTTTTTTTTTTTTTTTTTTTTTTTTTTTTTTTTAAAAGGGATTATCGGAATTCACTCCTACCCCATGACTCGAACCCGAGACCTATTGGTCCAGGTAGTGGGTGCCTAACCACTAGGCCAACCCCACTTCGTCACTAAATGCACAAACATGTACATCCGTTGGAGTTAATACTTAGGCTAGCATTAAAAGCACATAATAACTTGCCTGCTAAAAAAGGCCAAAACACTGATGTCCTGTGTTGGGGCTCATCTCATTAGCTCTCATTATTGTCATATTGTGTAGCAGGAAACAAAAAAACAAAAAACATATATGAGAATTATACTATTTAGCCCATTTAGGGGTTTACTCATTATTACCACAAATGCACATACAATTATATGCTTGTAGAGTTACACTATTAAAGTATATAAATTACCAAAATCTTCATGAAGCTAAATTTTCAGTTTCGGTGCAGCATGTAGTTGTAGCCAAACGTTGCGAATTAAAAAATACGTAATTTAATTTGAATATATACAAAACAATCAAAGTTTTAAAAATAATTAATTTTAAAAAATACGTAAACCGATGTAATTTTGAATCCACACTTCATAGTTTGGATCCACTGCAAAACCGATGTATGCAACATGAGATCTCATACCATCGAATTGTTCATAAAGTTTTTTTTTTCGATAGCGGTTATATTGGGTACAATTCATAGAGATCGTATACATGTTATCTATTCTAATCATTTGAAGCTCTGGTCACAACAACGGACATCCAACCCATAATCGACAAGCATCAAGCACGCATGTCTCTTCCGCATAGATGAAGAACGACGCGAAACTCCACGTCCAAGGGCAACGACAAGGAAGACAAGCCTCCAAGAGAACAACAGGAATACGGGCGAAGAGCCTCCACGCACAGGGCAGGAGGTAGGCAACAGCCTCCCACAAGGGAGGAGCACTTCTCACAAAATGTGAGAAATGATGCGTCCAGGGCGACTCGAACTCGAGCGCTCTTGGTTGGTAGATCAAGACCATGACCATCAGGCCACCATCGAATTGTTCATAAAGTTAAATGCTTATTTTTTAGGATCTGAAGCAACGTATTATCTAGAAAATCTTGAATAGATAGAGATTATAATCGAAGCTAAAATACTCTACTCTCATATTCTAATTACTACAAGATCTAATAGAATCATCCAAACGAGGTGTAATAATAATTTTTTAGGGTTTTGTTGAAAATGTTAGATGACAATAATATAAACTTAATTACACTGAACGATAATTTGAGCGACAATCTCATTTATAGCCATTAAATTATGTTGCTTACATAGCTCATTTGCTATAATTTCCAGTATTTACATAAAGACCCCTTAATGCCACGCTGGCGCTCAACTTCCAGTTCAACTACCTTCCTATAAATAGCAACCAAATCTATACTTTTGCATCACTCATTTACTACTTTCTACTCCACAAAATCTAAATCAAACATTCCCTAAACCCTCCATAAAAATTATGAACAAGTCGACACGAACAAGAAGGCCACGACCCACAATTGCGGATGCATCAGACCGGATAGAACGCCTAGCGTCGCAAAGTGCAGTGGTGATCTTCAGCATTAGCACTTGCTGTATGTGCCATGCCGTGAAGAGACTTTTTTGTAGCTTGGGTGTAAGTCCTGCAGTGCATGAAATAGACTATGACCCTGATCGAAAGCGGATGGAAAAAGTACTAATGGGACTTCGAGGCAGCAACACGGCGGTTCCTATGGTATTTATTGGTGGGAAATTGATCGGGTCCATGGAAAGCGTCATGGGTGCTCATATCAATGGTAGCCTCATTCCTCTGCTCAAAGAAGCCGGCGCACTTTGGCTTTAACTTTCCAAATTACAACGACTTTTGGAACTTTTGCTACTCTGTCAGTTTGGATATTTATGAGGGTTCATGTAACTTACTAGCACTAGGGCTTTCTAGTGTATCTTTAGAGGATGTACTCTTCTATAGATTTTTAGATGTTCTTTCGCAACTTTTTTTTACTAGTATTGTAAGTTTCTTTTTTTGATAAGTTAATTTTAAGCTAGTTGGAGGACTGTACAGACTTTAGACTTAAACAAAGTTTGAAACACTGACCTCTACAAACAAATACCGAATAACTAACCGCTACACCGCTACTTCTTATGCCTTCTTTTTTAACAAAAATGGTATTTATCTTCCTATATATAATGACTAAGGAGTTGAATTGACGGTTTCTTTTGAAGTCACAATTCAACTTTCCAATTTATCCCTACATCATTATACAATTACAATTTTGATACTATAATGTTACACTTTACATAAATAAAATTAAGTAAAATATACGAAAGTTTAATTAGATGCTCATATTTATGTGCACTAAACTACTAGTATAGTTAAAATTGATTAGCACGATTGGGCCGCGGCCCAATCAATTCGGGCTGAGTCAAAATAGTTGATTGATGAGATTGGTAAAATAAACAATCCAGGGTTTTAGCTGATAGCAGAAAATAAGGAGACCGCCGGAGAACCCCAACAACGAAATGGTTAGCTTGTTCATCTCCGATTCACTGTCCCACCATACTATTACTGCATTTACATTTGATGTTGGTTTAGTGCATATCGACTATCTGATCCTCAGGGTTTGAATGTGTAGCAGCATTATGTTAAATTTAGTGTAGCACTTCACTGTTTTATGCTTGGATTTGCCAAATTGTGGCTAAAGATTTGATTTTTATAGGCTCCGAAGAAGGGTGGTAAGGTTGTTGCACCAGCAAAAAAGAAGCAAGTAAGGCACAATTTAGTTTTATTGACTCCATAGTGATGTGGTTTAATATTTTCTTTATTGATTAACTGATGTGGTGATTGTGTTGATGCAGGAGAAGGTGGTGAATCCCTTGTTTGAAAAACGACCAAGCAATTCGGGATAGGGGGAGCACTGCCACCTAAAAGAGACTTGACTAGGTATGTTAAGTTTCCTAAGACTGTTCAGATTCAGCGTAAAAAGAGAATCTTGAAGCAGCGGTTGAAAGTGCCTCCGGCATTGAACCAGTTCACCAAGACTCTTGATAAGAATATTGGTATGTTTTTTCCTTTATGAACCTTGTTTTTGCGTTCTTTAAGCGAGTCTTTCACTCTTTTACAGTGGTGAACTAGCAACTAGTTAATTCTGAAATTTAGTATTTGGCAGCATACTAGTTTGATGTTTTAATGTTTTTATATATAGTTACTGGCTATGTGTTGTGGAATCTTTTGTTTGGGTGTCAGAATTTATATCAACTGTAGAAACTGTGTATCTGCATGTATGTCTACCATTTGAAGTATTGGTTATGAAAATGTTCTTGATAATGCATTGGCTAAGATATATGTGGATTTCAGCTACCAACCTGTTCAAGATGTTGCTCAAGTACCGACCAGAAGACAAAGCTGCCAAGAAAGAGCGTCTTCTAAAGACTGCACAATCCGAGGCTGAGGGGAAGCCTGTTGAGGCAAAGAAGCCAATTGTTGTGAAATATGGTCTTAACCATATCACGTACCTGATTGAGCAGAAAAAGGCTCAGTTGGTGATCATCGCACATGATGTTGATCCTATTGAGCTCGTGGTGTGGCTTCCTGCATTGTGCAAGAAGATGGAAGTCCCGTACTGTATTGTGAAAGGGAAAGCGCGCCTTGGAACGGTAATTGCACATCCATCTTGCTTCTTATTCTGATGTGTATCACTTAAAATGTACAGATTGCCTCTAAAATGCTTTATCAGATTGTCCACAAGAAAACTGCCTCAGTATTGTGCCTGACCACGGTTAAGAATGAAGACAAGGTTGAATTTAGTAGGGTTTTGGAGGCTATTAAGGTATGCAACTTCCTTACATTTGCTGTTCAGTACCCTTGACGTCATTTCTTTGCTTAATTAAACCTTTCTCTTTAGGCCAACTTCAATGACAAGTACGAGGAGTTCAGAAAGAAGTGGGGAGGAGGCATCATGGGGTCCAAATCACAGGCTAAAACCAAGGCGAAGGAAAGAGTTCTTGCCAAGGAGGCAGCTCAGAGAATGAACTGATAGGTGATAGCTCAAACTTTATGATATTCCAAAACTTGTTTTTGCTCGAACATGAAGGTTTTTTTCTTATGTTTAGAAAGTTGCATTTCCGCATCAGAAATATTGGGTGCACCTGTGTACCAGAAATTACAATGCACCCTGTCATTCCGACTTATTTCCTCGATGTGATTTGCAACTTTATTGTCTTCCGACCACCACGAACCAAAAAGGCTTACAGGAAAAAGTTTTTGGTGACTAGTGACATGTTTTTAGTACTTAGTGATTCATCATTAACTCACAAAGCTTCAACAAAAAGCATATTGTACCAAAAGGCAATGCATTTCACTAGTCAAAGTGATCACATTCCATAAAGCAAACCCATTACACTACACTCAGCAATACCTTTCCTCCTCTTTACACTCTCCTTTGATCTCTTCATTCCCACCCAAGCTAAGCATCTCATCCTTCCCCATATAACCACTCTCTCCAAGCCCTTCTCAACCAATAATCTCACCCCACACACTCTCATTTCCTCTACTTTTCGCGCATAGAATCCGGCTTCATCTTAAGAGTTGAGGAGTGCACAAAGGCGTGTAACTGTGCTATATCACTTGAAGCCAGCTAGCTACATAGTTAACCAACATGGGAGCTGATTGGGGTCCTGTTATCGTATCGGTAGTTCTGTTCATAATCCTGTCTCCAGGTCTGTTGTTTCAGTTTCCGGCTAGGATGAGAGTTGTGGAGTTTGGAAACATGATGACTAGTGGGATTGCAATACTTGTTCATGCTTTTATTTATTTTTGTATACTCACCATCCTTACAATTGCTATTGGTATACATGTACACTTCTAAGCCTAATTAATCAGGCACAAACACAATGCCAACTTTCATGATATTTTTTCTTGCTTACTTTTACTTCCATTGAAATCATTGAAAACTTGTTAACTTGTTCCTCATATTGTATTGATATATAAAAATACCCGACTGGGGAATGGTTTTTGGAAATATTTGTTGGAACGTGAGATAAGATTTCGATCATTTATTCTTTGATTCAATAATAAATTCGTGAGTTTATAAATTAATTTTTTTATAGAAATCATATAATGAATAAATATGTAGAATTGGCAATAATAATCAAGCCATTCGTCGCACAATATTTGTCTATTTAATTATGTTACACTTCACAAATAATTAAAAAAATGGACAAACTGTATGGTACGGAGGACACAGTAAATTTTACTATTTACATTGTTTTTAGCATTAATTGACTTAAAAAATTTGCATAGGGTCACTCCCTTTACTGGGCCATCAAAAATTGTCGGCCCAACCAATATCCAGCCTTCCGAAGAAGCACTCATTAACCAATCACAATTCCCATTACCTCCACGTCACTCGATCTCATCCAATCAGATTCAACACTTTCAAGAAGGTGACGAAACAGTCAACGTTGAAACCCACCGGCCTAAACGACAGCGTTCCATCTAATCTCAGCTTGTATATACAACATACAAGCTCGTCTTGCATTCCTCAACCTCGTGGTCAAACCAGTCTTCGGTCTCCGATCTGCAAATTCCAAGCCTTGTCGTCGATCTCGTAAACACTCGATTTTCGCAATGGACGCCATCGACAATGTCTTCGATCCGTTGAGGGATTTCGCCAAGGACAGCGTGCGTCTCGTCAAGAGATGTCACAAGCCAGATCGCAAAGGTAAATTTGATTTTAACTTAATCCGATCCGATCTGGTGATCTCGATTTTTTGCGTGGATTGATTATTATTTTGTTTGTTTGATGGTGAATTGCAGAGTTTACGAAGGTGGCTACACGTACTGCGATAGGGTTTGTTGTGATGGGATTTGTTGGATTCTTCGTGAAGCTGATTTTCATTCCTATCAACAATATTATCGTCGGAGCTGTTTAGGTCGGTGAGACTTCGATCTGCATGTTTGTTTAAAGTTTGTCTGGATTTGAATGAGATGCTGTTCGAACTGAGTTAGTTTTTACAACTTAGGGTTTTATTTCAAATTGATGCCTCTTCTCAATAATATTCATGCATTGTGTATACAAAAACTCTAGTACCCTTGATTTCGCAAATTGGTAATGTATTTTTATAAATACCCATTGACAGTTTTAGATGGTTGTTGAATCTCTACTTGTTTTCAATACATTGGAGAGTTGCTTTGGGTGTATTTAGCAATTAATCTATTTTAATTAGGGTGTTATGTGTTTGAGTTCAACAATTTGTTGTTGAATTATATATTCACGGCCATCTTGGAAGTTATGTGAAATTCAGTTTAGATGGAATGACATAGGTTTTTGATGTGAGGTCATTTGTTCTTAATTCCTGGTTTCTTGTTTCAGTGCACCTGCGTTCTAAATTTGGGTTTTGTTGATGACTGGAAAAGGATTCATCAAGGCGGGTAGCTCAGTTACAGTTTTATGTTAAGATCAGAAAGAAATGTGATGTGTCGAATGTACGAAACTATATTTTTGCTTCCAGTTGTAATGATTGAAATTTGGATTTGATACCTTTCTACTCTCTTACATTCAAATTTACAGTTCATTGCAACAATTAAATTGCACATATTAAGTGACCAAGCTTTATTTGAATATGTTCACTTTAAGTCCAACAACTAAGGCTCTTTAAAAGAAACAAGAGAAACAATACCCTAGTATTTGTTAACCACTCAGAAACTTGTTTACATAGACATTCTTTGAGTAGTAATGTAAGAGTTGGAAGTAAACAATACAATAGAGAAATTGATCAAGAAATATTTGGAAGTGCAACTTGTGTCACTAAAACAATAAAAAACTTGTGACTCTTTTAGCAAGATTGTGCTTCTTCATTGTTCTCATCAACAGATGAAGCTAGCACCAACTGGGGCTCAGGAACATATCCTCCTTCCTTTCTAGCTTTTACCTTTTCACGTTGCAGTCGGAAAGCCTCCCTCTTTCTTACTTTGTAGCTGTTTGGGTTTTCGGGTACCTCTATGCGCGGGTACACACTAACCTGTCATGCACAGACTTTAAGAGCGCCGGGCATAAAATTTTAATCAAATTTCCTACCATGCTTCGGAATAAACAATAAAACAAACCTTTTTCCTGTCAGGTCCGAACTTCTCAAATTTAACAAGACCGTCAATCAAAGAGAAGATAGTATGATCCTTCCCCAATCCGACATTCTTCCCCATGTGAAACTGAGTTGTACCAAAGTAGAGGCAGTTAGCAAGTGCCATCAGGAAAGGCACCAAAAAGGCAAAAACAAAGGTTCACACAACAATTAATTTTGGTAAAAATAACTAAATATACTTAAGTCGCCACACAAGTAGCATCAACCTGCACAAGAACAATACAACTGCTTCATAAAATTACATTGTCCCAAATACCACATCAGCAATACACAGACTTAAAAGATTCATATTTTCAAACATATTGTTTCACACACCGATCAGTCAGTTGATCTCATAACAACAGAGCCTGCTGCCTATTTACATTCCTCTAACTCAGTTTTGTGACTGAAGATGGATGAGGATATCTCTTATTTCACTGTACAAGGATTTTACAAAAAAATGTCACTAATCTGACGACATTCTAAAACATCAAATATCTTCGTTTAGTTAAATAGGTACTAAACTTTCAAATGTCACCCTGTCATCCGCAAACCGCCTTCTGTATTAACCACATTGCGATGTCTTAATATCCCACAATCAAAAACTTAATTTCCATCGCGAAGAAACTCTAAAAACACACACTAAATATTATCTCAATCACAATAACATCAAATGCAACAGTATGAATCAAATGAATAAGCACAAACAAAGACCTTAGTTCCTCTTTGGCGAACAATGATAGCACCAGGCTTAGCCAACTGGTCACCATAAATCTTAACACCAAGTCTCTTCCCACAAGAATCACGTCCATTTTTAGTACTTCCAGCTCCCTTCTTATGCGCAGACTCAATCGTCATCGGAACCTTAACAAACACAAATTTACTATTCCTTCCGTTGTTGACAAACCCTAATTCCCCTTTCATAAACGAAGACGATGATGAACCGGAGGCTAAAGACAAGCCGCCGAAGGCTTTGGATAAGTTGAAGCTCATCGACACGGTGGCCATTGGATGGACGAAGCTCGGATGGATTGGAATAGCGCGAAGTGGTCGACTTAGCAAATCTTATCCTGCCGAGAGGACTTGAGCAGGCCACAGGGCCGGACGTTAGATTGGGCCCGGCCAACTCACGACGGCGTATGTTTGGGCTTAAAATATTTTTTTAATGTAATTTAAAAAATATTTAATGGGCGAATTTTCAAAATTAATCTTTATAAATTTTATGATTAATCTTTATATTTTTCACCGGTCTGTTTTATTAGACTTATCATATTAATAATTAAATTTAAAGAAGAGAGCATCAAATATTTTTTACAAATTTAACAGTTTATGATTTTGTAATGATGATTGTTGTTAGATGCACCGAGGTTGGATGATCACGATTGTCATCAGTCATTACTGTTCCTTGTGAAAGATTCTAGGAGGACATGCATCTTTTGGTAAAACGGAAGGACATGATCTCAGCCGTTGATTTTTTATCAATCCAACGATTGATATTGGAAACCGTCAATCACCAACCACCCAATTAATTAAAAACCAACTTTAACCTTAACCGTCGAATTAATCAAATCAGCAGCCAAGATTACGTCCTTATGTTTCACAATATTTATATATCTCTCTAGAACTCAACTCACTGTTCCTTATATTCCTTATATACAAAGAAGATATTATGATCATTTTGATCCTCGGTACACACTGAGGACTGGTACATTAATATTACTCTGTAATGATTTAATTTGAGTTATAAGACTGAACTATTTAGTTTATAAATTTAATTTCAATCATTAATTAAAATGAACTTAAAGATTCATTCGGTATCACATAAGTTCTTTTATTTGTAGATCCTAACTTGTGTTTATAGTTTATTCCAATTTGAAAATTTATTTTGACAAAATCCTGCCACTAAATATCAAATAAGAATTTAGTGGTAGGATTCAAATGTAGGAATCACAGAGGTTGCAGCATTATGTGGCTTGGACATCAAGTTGTCTGTTTTCAGGTAGGGAAGATGGTTGAGGGTCATCTGATGAGGTATCACTCGATTGGACTCTAAAAGGGTAGTTACTATTGTTGTTACCATTTTCTTCATCAACTCTAGGGTCTGTTGAGAAACTTGCCTTAGCTAATTCCCTCAGCTTTCTAATCTTGCTTCTCGGCTCTAACTTCAGTCCCCTGATCGGCTTATCATTTGTATCGGTCGGAATGGGACTTGGTGATCCAGGGCTGAGCATGGGGACGACGGTGGAAGTCATTGCGCTTAGTGGGTCTCTTCTTTTTGAAGCTGCTTCGGTGTTCTGAAGTTTGGGTGTGATACTTGTCCAGTGTTTTTTCGGGAGGAATATTAGTATTAGTCCTTTGGCAGCGGATTTCAGACCGAGCTTCAGGGAATTCTTTTCTGGTCCTGAGAGGTGGAGGATGTATTTTATCAGAGAGTACCATTCATTTGTGACATGAGAGATGAACGTCAAGCCGAGGAGGGCTAGCAGAAATGCTCCATGTCCCGTCTGGTTCGTGGGGCTCAATGATTTATCAAAAACCAGGAATCCAAAAATGGCTGCTTCGGAAAGTAAGGAAATGGTCTCAGCTATATGGACTCCTCTTTGGATATATGGCCTGATTGTCACAAGAGTCGCTAGCTGTATTGCCGTGATCGTCAAGGCAATGATGCTATTAGTAGTTTGTTTGTTTCCTGTGCGAATTCCGGTTAGTATACCAAGTGCTGCTCTTCGCGAAAGGTCAAGAATGATGTAGGATGATTGAGCATACCCTATGAGCCTTTTTGAAAGTGGAACTTTTATATCCTCATTGCTGTCATCTGAGCTTACTGCCCTCATTCTTCCTATGCCAGTCAGTCCGCTATCAGTCCACTCGTGCGCATGGCTGAACTCATCGTGGTTAACGAAAACATATGCTGGAGGACCTTTCCAGCTCTCAAACAGAATCCCAAATCTTTTGAAGAAGGAAGAAGGCAACTTTTCACTCCCAAACCATCTCCCATTGCTTGCATCACCAATGCAGAAAGACAAGAGCTTTGAGTACCATGTTTTGTTCATGTCGATGTAACGTATTTCCTTGTACCGAACAAACTTTCCAGTGAAGATCACTATTAGTATAAACAGGCTGACTGATAAAATGAAGGCTGCTGGTATCACTAGGATTAGTGATCCGGCAATGATCGCTCCTGTTGCATTCCCTGCATATCAAGCCGTGATATGATGTGAGTCACAGACTTGTTCACTACATTTTCTCAGTAAAGATCAGTTAGAGTTGTATACCTGTGAAGGCAAACGCTGAGGACTGTGATGCACAAGGGAGTGCAAGTATCAGGAGGAATATCTCGAATCTTGGTAAGGAAAGTAGCCCCGGAGCTGTTGTGCTAGTCCTCCATCTTAGGAACAGAAGTAAGATCACATGAAATGCAACCAATGTGCCTCCTCCAAGTCCAAGCCAAACAAGGTTCTTTGACATTTCATGCCACCTGATTTATTTTAAAAATCACTTTCGGAGTGTCGAAGTTGCGCAGATATTTATTTATTTCCATACAAGGGCAGTAAAATTCCATACCCTTTGTGATGTCCTATTCTTTTGAAAAGATTGCTTGCAGACATGGGCTCCCCGCGCTGCGGAACGAACACGGTCAGTTTGCATATGCTATCAAATATGTATTTTGAAACAAGTACTGAGAGTTCAGGACTTAGGACTAGCTGCGGGTCGAATGAATAAGCTCACCAAGAAATAGATGAAATACTCGCTGGAATCCAATGGCTGTCCAAATGAGGTACTTTTGACACTGACATTGCTATTCTCGGTCAGCCATATGTTTTTAGCACCCTGATCAGTTGGCACTGGTAGTTCTCGGCCACTTTGAAGGCTAGACGAATTTGTTGAGTTCAGGTGCTGGTGAGGTGGAGCTAGAGAAGGATATCCCATTAACAGCCCTATAAAAGTGTTGTTTCTATGCCCTTCAGACTTGTGAAGGTGGTGTGGCCAAGTTGAAATTTTCTCATTGCTCCATGGAAGGTTATTATGCGGTAGAAGCCACCTGAGCCCTTTTGCTGTTTCAGAAAACTTGATAGGCAATTTTTCTGAAAACCAATCTGACAAGACAAACACCTGCAGATGGCCGATCATTCCCTGTAGAAAAAAGAAAAAAGTCCGAGTTACTTATGCATACCTCTTCAGAAATTTTATATCAAACGTGAAAAATATAACAAGGGCTAACATTAAGATTTGCAGAGGGGCTTATTGTGCTAGTGACTGGTCTTCTTCTCACAGGACTGGCTACTGCTTCAAGATTTGCTGAAGAAATTGAAAGAAGCGAAGCAGCCAGCGAAGTTGCCAGTAGTCCTGCTGTCATAAATGAGTCCAGTGCTAGAGATACTGCAGGCACTGTGTCTGAAAATTATTGAAAGCACTACCTGATAAATATTTGAAACCTTGAAAGCAAGATATATTATGATAATAAATATTTCATACACTGCTGCACTTCGAGCAAGTTTGACACTGCATTCTGATTTCCTGATATGTCCTTGACTTTGCCTGCAGGAACTATGACAGACACTTTACTATCAGATTCTGCTCTGACAGTCAGCGAGTAGAGCGCTCTTGATATTTCTTCGAATCTACAGGTTTGAATATATATTTCATTTTATCTCCTGAAAAGTTTTTTATAGTGTTTTCTTTTTCCTTATATTTCAAGCTTTGATGTGCACCTGCCTTGTGATTCTGCCCCCTTGGACTAATACGGCTGAGGTGCCAAAGCCAAAAACAGGCTTCTTAAACTCAGCTATGACGTCAATGTTGGATCGTCTACTAAATTTTGGTGAGCTAGTGCTTAGTGTTACCTCAGGGCTCATCGAATCTGTGTAATTTATAAATAACTTAGCTCTACAAATCATGGAATAAATTTAGGACTTCTCTTGGTAAAAAAGGTTTCGCACCGTAGAGAAATGTCAGGGATGTCACAGGAGATACATGAATGCCTGACAGGCCAGTTAGCGACTGTGCTTGAAGTTCCACTGTCACGATATCAGTAGTTGATAAATTCTTTAGCTGAAAAAGAAATGTTCGGCAGATTAGCATCATTGCTGGCCACTGGTAGTAAAGAACTGTAGAAATTATATGAGCTTTGAATCATTTACCTTAAAAACAAATTTCCGATTTCCTTGATTTTGTACCTGATCTGAACTGAACTTAGCTGATTTCAAATACAATGCATTCATGATCTGCTGCGTAGAGTTCGTAACAGGACTACTGAAGTCCAAAAATATCTCTAACTCATCTTTATTATTTGTCGCTAGGACAGTTCTCGTGTCTCCATTAATCCCAAGAACATACGACGGAACTGAGGTCCATAGTTCCCCCTGTACAGGTCTTCTATCCAAGTGCACGATTAGTACAGACCCGTTTGTCCGCATAAAGTAGTTCCCAACATTATCTGTACAAAATCTGTCAGCCATTCGGACCATGACTCTTCCGTATGTAATTAATGGAGACAGTATCAGTTCTAGCCCGTATTCGATATTCTGCTTTACAATGCTTAGCGTAGAGGCTTGTATATACGCTGGACCGCTCACTAACACCTTCAAAAATATAGTTTCTTCTTTATTAGTTATAAAAATCCGGCTTTTTTATGTACTGTCAAATTATATCAACTCAAGACTCACATCACAATTCGATGAGTCAATGCACTTGAACCCTCCTTGCCCCGTGCAAGGCTCGCTGAACTCGATTCTCAAGTCTAATTTTTTGGCTCTTGTGTATAACTCTTGACTTGTGACTGTGGCCGTTGGCGGTATGGTATCTTGTAAACAAAAATCAGGCATAGAATTGAGAAATGTCAGATTGGACTTTTAACGCATGTTAGTGTTCGAGGTTTATTTGTGTAAAAACTTACCAATGTACCAAGAATAGCTTGATGAATTTCGAAACCCATTTCGAGTCTTAACACTGATACAAAATCTATGTTCCATGTTTTCAGACAAATTCCTCAGCACAATGTTGTGAGCTGGACAAGGCCTCAAATATTTACCATCCAGCTGATCCACAAAATTATAAACATCATCAGACTCAAAATTGATAAAAATCACAAAAAACCAAAAAAAAGTACCTGACAGTGAATGGAGCAGTCATTCATCTTACAAAGATTGATCCCATCAGCTCTCTGGACTAAATACCTGAACACAGCAGTATTACTCCTAGTTCGCAGCGGTGGAGTTTTCACATAATGTATGAGAATTTCCGGCTTAACTAAGGTCATCTCTACAATACCCATCAACATCAGTCCACCAAAGATGCATAAATGCGCAAACTTGAGCTGACCCATCTCAGCATTTGATCTCTACTTCATCTCAAGTGCCATAAAAATCATCATAACTCACAATCTATAATATCTATATATTGAGTATGAAATATTGGGTTTTTGAGGAATTGATGAGAGCAACTACCAGAACAGCTATTGTTGTCAGCCTCATAAATGCAGTTTTAAATAATGTCACAGGTTTTCATTTACTTGACTATTTTTAACAGCCTGCATTTAAAATCATCACTATTGTCTGGCTGTTGCTTGTTTTGTCAATTTTATGTAATTGGCTAACATTGGGGGTGGACCTAACAGAAGTACATACTTCCTTTGGGCTCTCATTTAGTGTACCTCTAGAGGGATGTGTGTTCCACTTTTACCTATATCACTTGCCTTCAATTTTCACTGATTTTAGGTAGTGTAAATGTCTCTGGCTGACCTACTTTTTAGATGGGTGAAGTGATGAATTGTGCACACAAAATCTTAGTTTGACATCTTTGAAAAATTTGTTCCCTAACTGAAAATCAGATTATAATGTGAAGAAGAAATGGACACACTTTAAAGTTCACTAAATGAGAAAATTTTAAAGAACGGTAAGAATATAGCAGACTTACAGTTGATCTCATGACTTGCACACTAGTCACTAACCATTGTCAAAAACTTGGTTGCAGCTTCTCATGAGTTCTCAGACGTCTGTTAGCAGCTTTCAATGATAGTTTTCACCCTCCAGTTTGCGAATTATTCCTAAGATCAATCAAATAGATATAAAAAACGAAATTAAAATGTTGGCTACAACCTAATCATGGTCAAGCTGAATACACCAAATTAAGCAGTAAGTACTCAAGGATTGCCTTTTATTGAGGCTCTTCCAGCTTCAAGAGCAGTTTCTTTTAGTTGCGCAACGCCATATGGACGCCAGCCTTTAACCTTTGGTAGTTCTTTAATTTGGAACAAAGTTTATGACCAAGTGTGTATTTCTGCAATACCGAGTGAAGCTTGTAACCATGTTCACTATAAAGCCCTTACTAACTTAGCATTATTGCGCAGCTGCGAATGAAGTGACTGTCGCGGTATTGCAGAAATACACACTTGTTAACACAGACTTTCTTTTAGTAATGTAAGGGTTGGAAGTAAACAACACAATAGAGAAATTAATCAAGAAATATTTGGAAGTGCAACTTGTGTCACTAAAACAATGAAAAACTTGTGACTCTTTTAGCAAGCCTGTGCTTCTTCATTGTTCTCATCAACAGATGAAGCTAGCACCAACTGGGGCTCAGGAACATATCCTCCTTCCTTTCTAGCTTTTAACTTTTCACGTTGCAGTCGGAAAGCCTCCCTCTTTCTTACTTTGTAGCTGTTTGGGTTTTCTGGTACCTCTATGCGCGGGTACACACTAACCTGTTATGCACAGACTTTTAAGAGCGCCGGGCATAAAAGTTCAATCAAATATCCTACTATGCTTCGGAATAAACATTAAAACAAACCTTTTTCCTGTCAGGTCCGAACTTCTCAAATTTAACAAGACCGTCAATCAAAGAGAAGATAGTATGATCCTTCCCCAATCCGACATTCTTCCCCATATGAAACTGAGTTGTACCAAAGTAGACACAGTTAGCAAGTGCCCTCAGGAAAGGCACCACAAAGGCAAAAACAAAGGTTCACACAACAATTAATTTCAGTAAAAATAAATAAATATACTTAAGTCGCAACACAAGTAGCATCAACCTGCAAAAGAACGATACAACTGCTTAATACAATCATATTGTCCCAAACACCACATCAGCAATTCACAGACTTAAAAAGACTCATATTATAAATCATAACATATTGTTTCGCTTTTGCACACCGATCAGTCAATTGATCTCATAACACAGCCTGCTGCCTATTTACAACCTCCAACTCAGTTTTAAGATTGAAGATAGATGTGGAAATCTCTTATTAATCTGAGTTTCGACATTCTAAAATATCAAATATCTTCGTTTAGTTAAATAGGTACAAAACTTTCAAATGACAGCTTGTCATCCGCAAACCGCCTTCTATATTAACCACATTGCCAATGTCTTATTATCCCACAATCAAAAACTTAATTTCCATCGCTAAGAAACTCTAAAAACACACACTAAATATTATCTCAATCACAATAACATCAAATGCAACAGTATGAATCAAATGAATAAGCACAAACAAAGACCTTAGTTCCTCTTTGGCGAACAATGATAGCACCAGGCTTAGCCAACTGGTCACCATAAATCTTAACACCAAGTCTCTTCCCGCAAGAATCACGTCCGTTTTTAGTACTTCCAGCTCCCTTCTTATGCGCAGATTCAATCGTCATCGGAACCTTAACAAACACAAATTTACTACTCCCTCCGTTGTTAACAAACCCTAATTCCCCTTTCATAAACGACGAAGATGATGAACCAGAGGCTAAAGACAAGCCGCCGAAGGCTTTGGATAAGTTGAAGCTCATCGACACGGTGGCCATTGGATGGACGAAGCTCGGATGGATTGGAATAGCGCGAAGTGGTCGACTTAGCAAATCTTATCCTGCCGAGAGGACTTGAGCAGGCCACAGCGACGGCGTATGTTTGGGCTTAAAATAATTTTAAACAAATTGGGCCGCTGCTGGGGATGAATCAATGGAATTTCAAACACAAACCCAAATGGAAAAATTGCATCTTTCAATCGATTTGGGAGTCTTCGTACCCAGATGAAAATTGAGGTCGGTTTCAATTCGGAATTTTCACAACCAATTATAGATTTTTCTTTAATCATATATCATTAAACAACATTATTTCGTTAGTTCAAATTTAATACTCGCGATTTTCTAAAAGTTAAAAAATACATAAAGTGTGGTCGTTAATGAAATGTTTTAAAAATTGAACTTTAAAGTAAAATGTGTTGTTGTGAAATATAAGAATCGAAAAAGGACTTCATAAAAACAAATAAAAAACAAATAAAAATGGATGACTAGAGAAAGCGCTCAAATATATTATAATTCTTAGTTTATATTCGTAAAATTACATCTCAACTGTTCATCTCATCCACTATTTTATCAGTTTGTTGTCACGTGACAACTACTAATCTACTTACGTTAAGCGTTATTCACTAAACTAAAAGATAGACACATGTTATCAATTGATAAAATAATGTATGAGATGAGATGAATGATTGAGACATAACCTTAGTAATATAAATTAAAGATATAGATATACTTAGGGATGCACATTCGGTCTGGACCGGACCGAACCGGACCGAAATATTCGGGGTGGTCTGGACCGGTCCGAACCGGACCGAAATATTCGGTCCGGTCCGGTCCTCCCGACCGAATTATTTATAGAAAAAGGACCGAAGACCGAAGACCGAACCGACCGAACCGAATTCGGTCCGGTCCAAATTCGGTCCGGTCCGGTCTAAGACCGAATAATCCCTGTTGAAATTTTGACAAACTTCACACGTCACATCCATTTTCAATTTACCGATTCATCCATTAAATCCCTGTTGAAATTCAATTTTATATGGCCAAAAAACATATCCAATTCTAATCAAACTTCAACAATAACCCAAACTACCAACATCATTCGGTTTCAATACTATGAGACTGAGAGTATGAGAGGACAAGACCCAAACTACCAAGAATAATTTCCAAATTTGCCCCCTTTCAAAGATTTTGTTCCCCATTTACCCCACTTCAAAGATTAATTCCTCATTTACCCCACTTCAAAAGATTAATTTCTCATTTAACCCCAATTCCTCATTTAACCTTGAATACTAAAATTTGAAAATTAAAATATTAAAATAATCAATTTATCATATTAATTTTGACTATTTTACCATTTCATTAAAAATTTCAAAAATAAATATATTTTTATGCTTTTAAATTAAAAACATACTGAACTATTTGAAAGAAAAAATAGTTTTATTTTATCAATGATATTTATTAAAATTATTTTACATTTATTTTTTATATAAACAAGACTGTAAATTTATAACTTTGAAGGAATATCATTGATAAAATAAAACTATTTACTCTTTCAAATAATTCATTATGTTTTTAATTTAAAAGTATAAAAAATATATTTATTTTTGAAATTTTTAATGAAATGGTAAAATAGTCAAAATTAATATTTTTATGGGTGTCAAAATTAATATGATAAATTGATTATTTTAATATTTTAATTTTCAAATTTTAGTATTCAAAATTTTAATTTTATTATTTTCAATTTTCAATTAGTATTCAAGGGTAAATGAGGAATTAATCTTTTGAATTGGGGTAAATGAGGAATTAATCTTTTGAAGTGGGGTAAATGAGGAATTAATCTTTTGAAGTGGGTAAATGAGGAATTAATCTTTGAAGTGGGTAAATGGGGAACAAAATCTTTGAAAGGGGGCAAATTTGGAAAATTTTCAACTACCAACATCATTCAAACAATTCGGTCCTCGGTCCGGACCGAATATTTGTTGGGACCGAACCGGACCGGACCGAAAACCGAAAATTGAAAATTTTAGGACCGAGGACCGAACCGAATCGGTTCGGTCCGGACCGAAAGACCGAAAACCGAAATTTCGGTCCGGTCCGGTTTTCCGGTCCGGTCCGGTCCGGTTTTCCGGTCCGGTCTGAGTTTTGTGCATCCCTAGATATACTTGAGTGGTCCTCGTGTCATTTTAATTTATCCCCATGGATTGCACTTTATATTTCTGGTAGTTATCTTAAATCCTAGAATCCATTTTTAAAAATATATCTCTAATTTGTAAGGTTATAAATAAAATACAAAGTAAAATTTTCTCTTTCAAATGCTATTACAACATTTGAGATTTTGTTTAAAATATTGACTAAAATTTTCCTATTTGAAGAAGTCTTATTTTGCATATATGCATATGCTTTAAGACAAACAGTAGCAGTCAAGCAACTACTTGACTTTACGAGTCATGTTAGCTGATTTATGATTACCCAAGTTTCCTATGTTATGGTCAGGGGCGGAGGCAGGGGGCTGGGAGGCAGAGTACCCTGCTGAAATTTCAAAACATACGTATACTGAGGAGTGACACAAAATTGGTTTGGCGTGGTAGAGAGTTTTTGGCTTTACTTGGTCTCTGCACAGGTTCGATTCCCATCTTCCTCAAATTTTGTTTAATCAGTTTAGTATTTTGTTGATGATTTCTTTTAATTTTCAATTAGAATTACATTACTATCATTACATTAATTTTCATTCACATGTGACATTAGTAATATAGTTTCACAAATTTATGAAAATCATAACTCCTATATTTATGTAGATTAATAATATTATATATACTGTTCATATAAAAAGGGTTAAGTTCGGGAGAGACATTAAGTTTTTGTGAGACGGAATGACCTATTTTAATCGTGAATTCTGATAATATGACGGTTAAGATTAAAGTTTGTTTTTAATAAAGTGGATGGTTGGAGTTGTCAAAACCCTAGCGGTTGAGTTTCCGGTTTATTTTGAAATTAAATTTCATCTGTTGGATTATTAGTAATCAACGGTTGAGATCATGTCTCACAGTCCTACATTTATATATTTGTCCTTCTTGAACTCCACTCCATATAAAAATGTAACATTTTTACTATTACATGTTATCGACAATTTTGTTTAGATTTATCACTGAAGATTTTACTTTCTTACATTTATATTTTCGCCCCCCTAACCAAAGGCTCTGGATCCGCCACTGTTATGGTAACTGGAAACTAAATAAATGTGATCTTCTTGGAATCTGATAATGAATTCTTTGAAAATCAATAAATCAGTAATGCTTCCTTCTCTTGGGTCTTACTATAAAATCTGGAATGCACAGCTTTATAGCTTCACAATCAACTAAAACAACGAAAGCAAAAATTCAACTTGTTTAGATATCTTTGAAAGGATGCAGAAGGGTGGAAATAGTAACAGCACTGCCGGGCAGCAGCAGGCAGCCTCAAAAGATGGTAGTGGTAGTGATGTTTCGAAGTCCACTTCGAAGTCCACTGGAGTTCAACCAGGAGAAATGAAAGCTCCAGGGCAGAGTAGTTACATCTCCAGGAGTGCATTTGAAGCAAATCCAGCAGCCTACTTCAGTGACTTGCACAAGAAATAAACAGCTTGTAATCAAGCTGCTAAAACACTATGATGTACTAAAATAAAATTTGCATTTTGCACTTTGCTTAAATAAAGAAGGAAGCTGATTGGAAGTACCTTAATTGTCCTTGTACTGTGTCTAAGGCTGTGTTTGAACAATAACCTGACATGGCATAGTTCCAAGTTCCACGAGCAACAAACAGCATCTTAAGTAGTCCATACATGGCTGAACATCAAAGTAGCTTCAGTATATGTGTATTATGATTTATGTATATACTAACAAAATATAATTAAGTTGCATGATTGATATGTAAAAATATAAGCTTTGAACGGTATTCTTAAGGTCAGGTTGATTCGCCATTCTGATCAATGAAAATCCTGTGTAAAAACCAGTGTTATTAAACCCGACCCGACCCGGCGGGTTGACCCGGTTGACCCGGGACCCGGGTACCTAATCGGGTCGGTTTTCTTGTTGACCCAAAAATGCAATTGACCCGGATTGACCCAATCAATCCGATCGGTTCAACCCTTGACCCGGTCGGTTCAACCCTTTGACCCAACCAATTGAACCGATATTTAATTTTCCAAAAATCTTTTACGTTAAGATTCGAACCCTAGACCCCTTTCAATGCTCTTAAAACTCTAACCACCCAACCTAATTCATTTACTTAACATATTATGAGAATTAAAATTGATAAATATACTTTTAAATTCATTGACTTAACACTTTATGAAAATTAAAATTGATAAATATATTTTTGAATTTGTATATACATTTAATATTATATATTTGATATAAGCATTGACCCCAGGGTCGACCCGGGTTGACCCTTTAACCCATTGACCCAGTGACATAACCGGGTCGACTACCGGGTCGGGTTTCACAACACTGGTAAAAACAATATTTAAGATTAATTTCATATATTTCCCTAAAAGTATCATCCCATCTCGATCCTAACCCTAATAACTAAGTTTGTCCACCAAATATTTGTTGTCTTGATAGGCAACCACTTCCAAACTTATCATTGACGATTAGTGTCCACTAACCTAAGCTTCCCAAATTTGTTCTTTTTCGTATTTCCGGATGACAATATTATAAAAATAAATATTCATAAAAAACAAATAGAAATCTCCACGTTTTTCATACAAATAAAATATCACGGGCTAAAAAATAAGAAAAGATAATATCAACACATGTTTGAAAAGGAACAAGAGCAGAAGCACAGACAGTATGGGTTTCATTTTGGTCACATCCTTAAACAAAAGAAGTTAAGTCACCAAATTCCACCAAATTTATAAAATTCAGTCTTATATCATCTCTCACCATTCATCAACTTGTTCCCCTTTACAAGCTCAACAAAAACTTGTTCTCTTTTTCCAGTCAAAAATCACGAGCGGCATAAATAATCGTATTCTGACGCAACCTATAGTGAGAATTATGATCATGGCATGATGCATTCTTGATGTTTCCTGTTTGATTTCTTCTCTTTGGCTCAACCAAGGATGGAGCTGCATTGCACTTGCAATTCTGCAAAGACCATATCTCTTTTCCGCAATAATAATAAAACAACAAAATATATATACATTTTAAAACACATAATCACCTCTTTGTAAAAATATTACTCTTATACTTGGCTCTCAAGGCATGTACATGATAAATTGTCAAATACATACAGAATCAATCTTCAGTTTTGACCCAAAAACCGGGTTATAGATCATGTTTCAAAATTCAATACATATTTAATAATTCTTATTCAACTAGTCGATATGAGACAATTGATCAGCCGACTTCTTTTATTATTCAACGGGACACTTAATCACCATGTATATCTGTAATGCATTCCATACCAGCAAATTGGGAGTATTTGTGGGTTTGCACGCCCACAGTTATCATTGATGGTATCAGGTTTTGTGAATGCATGAACCTTAAATTGTGAATATAATAGATATTTAGCAATTTGTATGCTCATTGGTCAATCACATATGATTAGAAAAGTATATGCACGGACAAAAGAAAATACGAAAAATTAGACAGTGACAAATATATGAAAAAGAAAGAAAAAGCAAATCATACACAGCACTATTACAAATTATATTGGAATCAAAGACCTCAAGGGCGTTCACGAGTCATAATTTTCTAATAAACGAACACTTTACTTGATTGATCAATCATTATCTTTATTAAACTAGGAAAATATAAACGGGGATATATATCTTTTCGTGAGACAGTGAGATACAACTAATAATCTAACAAATAAAATTTTAAACTCAAAACAGCCGTTAAATCCAACCGCCCCGTGTTTTTACAAATTCAACCGTTCAATTTAATTTAAAATTAATTTAATTTTAACCGTTAGATTAATTAAATCAACAATTAAAATTAAGTCCTTGATCTTAACCCTTATTAAACCTATATCAGTTTCAATTTAATTTGATGAGCAAAATGAAGCAGGAGTAGATCAGTACCTATACGATATCGAATAGTATGAAATAGAACCCTAATTAATAACCAAAAATATCTCTAAATACCTAGTCAAATTGCACTGCGCTGAAATTGCAACTCATGCATTGTTTCCTGATTCAACTGTCATAATATTATAAGCCATCCAGTCAATCTAAGCAGACTATATATTTATAAATTATGACCATATAACTGTTTCACAAAATTCCATGCATTACTCGCTCTCTCACTTTAACGTCGTACTACGACTAGTTGCGATTATACAAAGTCAATAAGGTTTGTAGACGACAAAGAATGATTAGATAGGGCACTCAAAGTAGTTTAAAATTTACCAAAGACTTTTTTGTAAAAAAGGTGGAAGATATCAATCATGGCGACTCAAGTAAAACTATATAATATGTTACTTATTTTTGTAGTAATGTAAACAAGTGGTGAAAGTAAAACATAGAAATAATAGCCAAATTTTTCCTAAGCTTTAACGAGTTCACACTAGTAAGATTAATTTAATTTATAGGTTATGATCTTTATCTAAGATATATAGCATTCAAAGTAAGGATTAAATTTTAACAGTTGATATTGATTAGTGTCATTCTCAATCGATCGCATATTTTACTAATTTAATCACCTATTTTAATTCAAAATTAATTTAATCTCAACCGTTAGATCAGTCAAAACCAACAGTTGAGATAATGTCTTAATATCTTATAAAATTTTAATGTCCTCTAAGATTCGAACTCTTCACCGTAGTATTCAAAGAACAAAAATATATTTTAATGTTATGACTTAGAATATTCTTTGCAATTTTGATATAAACCCAAAGAACATACTAATCAATATTCTTATGTTAAGAAATTTAGACTCGTAACCTTAAAACTTAGCTAAAATAAAAAATTTAAGAGCTGAAATGTTCAACCAAGATAGCAAATATTGATATATTATTATCGTTTTGAAGTACTTTGTGATCCAAAACATTTCTTTTTCCAATCGATATATTATAATAACCTAAAATGCCCCGGCCAAGAGACTTCAGCATTTGTATATAAACAAGACCTCAGTATGATGAGTTTCTCTCAGCTACATTTGATTGTCAACACACCAAGGCTAGTCTTTCCTCTCCCTCATTTACTTCTTTTAGCTATCACCACACTTATTTTCAAGAAAACAATGGGGAGAAAACCGTGCTGCGACAAGGTTGGGATCAAAAGGGGTCCATGGACAATCGAAGAAGATCACAAGCTAATGAACTTCATTGTCAGCAATGGTATTATTTGTTGGAGGAACATTCCCAAACTGGCAGGTTAGCAGAATTTTTACATTTTAAAAACCTTGTGTTTGGAATGGGTAATAATATTATTGAAAATGGATAAACCTAGGAAAACTGTGGGTGCTTATACATGTATTTTCATTGAAGGTTTGTTGAGGTGTGGGAAGAGCTGCAGATTAAGATGGATCAATTATCTTAGGCCGGACCTCAAAAGAGGGGATTTTACAGAAGAGGAAGAAGATCAGATTATCCAACTTCATGAATCCCTAGGAAATAGGTAAATGTCTAAGATATAATGAAATGTAGCAATCTGTGATGCTCATTTTTAGTGTCAATTTATTGACATGAAGAAAATTAAATGAAAATGTAGGTGGTCTAAGATTGCATCCCATTTTACGGGTCGAACGGATAATGAGATCAAGAACCATTGGAACACTAAAATCAAGAAAAGGCTCAAGGTTATGGGTGTAGATCCAATGTCTCACAAATCGGTCGAGCCAAAACAAACAACAAGCAAGTCATCAGAAGCTTCAAGTGTTACAACTGTGGAAAATAATCTAGACTATGGTTTCGAGAATAAAGTGGTGCAAAATGACAAAATAGAAGGTATGAAAGATTCTAATGAAGATGATATATTGAGCGAATTCGAGATCCTCAATGGTAGTTTGGAGGAGATGAAGCATTGGTTGAACGAGGAAAGTATCGAGGAACTCAATTACCAAAGCTCATCAGCTTCATTTCAAGAGTCACTCAACGTGTCGATGAGCGAGTTCTCCCCTGAGTTTTTTGATAACGAGAATGGTGAGTCCGGTGTCCAATACATTGATGAAAATTCACATATGTGGTTTGATGAGAGGTACTCATTTTTTGGGTTTAATAACCAACTAGAAGACCAGTTTGTCTTCCCTGAACATGACCTATTGTGACAAAGGTTACAAATTACAATATAGCCAATATGTAACATCAGTTTAGGACATCCGTGTAATAAACATGCAAAAAAATTGCACCTTAGCGTTGGTGATCATAATTCTATGTTTTGAGGATTCTTGTCACTCATATTAATATTATCACTTGTTTCATTAATTTGTCATTAGGTTATACACTAGCTTGTACTAATGATGGGTTTCAATTCAAATCGAAACATAATTATACATAATTTCACAAAAATAAAGAATTAGGCACCCACTATAATTCACCACGGACTGGAAAATGAAGCAAAGTAGATTTAAATTAAAAACTAAATAAAAAAGTGATGATAATGATTTAAAGAGACATGTAATATGCACCGATCATTGGTGTTTACCGAGTCATAAAAAGATAAAATTTACCCTATATAAATTATTCGTTCCTGTTTTTTTAGAACTTTATCACGGCCAGCTGGCGAGGGTATTTGCCCTCGTACATGTCACTATTTCTCACATAAAATTGGATTGGATTTTTCATGTGGTTCATTCAAGAGCTCGATATGCATTGAGACTTGATGAATAGTGATCTAGCAACACTCGTAATTTAAAATTTAAAACTGCATAATGAATAGTGATATAACATTCAACCACTCAGTTGCTAATTTGGGGAGTTGTCCAATCCATTACTATTATAAAGAATAATTTCTAAATGAAATAAAATTGAATTTAGAATAATTTTTCAGCTTCAAAAAAGTTTTAATATTTAATATTAAACTTTTTTTGAACCACGACGAGCTGCTGACTTTATTAAGAGGATACAACCATACAAAGAAGCTATGAAGATGACCCACAGCCAAAAGGCCCATTGTCAAAGCCCATTTCTGCACGAATCCCTAATTCGAAGGTGGCCGGAGAGGGCGAGAGATGTTCGGAGTCCAGATGTTGAGGGGATTGCAAACCGCAGCAACCTCCAGTCCCCGTCTTACGAAATTCTCGCTTCACGCCCCGAAAAGGGTATGCTTATTTTTCCCAAAGATCAAATTTTTACTGTGTGATTGTTGTTTTGTTTGATATAGTCGTTTGTGAAAGTTGTCTGATTTTGATTCTGAGTGTTGACTCCTGTACATGGTTGAATTGAAAGATGCTTTTTCATTGATTTGGAAGATTTTATGCACTTCGGATTGAAGCAGCAGTAAAACATTGAATATGTTTGTCACTCTTTATATATAATAAAGTTAATGGTTGATCAAATAGGGTAAATAAAATTTTGAACTTGGTGCTAAATTTGAAGGAAAACTATGGGGAGGTTTTAGAATTTTGGTACTCTGTACCTGCTGCATTTTTTGAAGAGCGGACTGACCCCAAGTCGTCTTTTTGAGAAATCTTGAAACGAGTAACAAAGATGTTGAATGTTTATAATGTGATGCATCTGCTGTTTGTTTCTTGATGTAATTGGAGGTGAAAATATGAAGTGTTTTCATGTTCTTTTAGTTTTAGATTTAGTTGTGCTGAGATTTTTTTATTAATATTTGTTTGGTTGGGTACTCTCGGTTTAGGTTGAGGTAGGTTTTAACAATGGCGAAGTGTTCAATTTGTCAGCTGAGTTTCTTCGCATTTATAGTCCAGCTGCTGACAGCAAGATTCGATCAGTTGGAGGGGAAAAGGTAAAACTCCATCTGTATGGCTTACTCAAGTTTAATTCTTTTGTTTTTCAAGATAAATCATTAAATGTCGTAAATGCACATTGCAATTGCCGGTCTTTTGAAATTGATATTTTCCATCACAGGTTATTTTTGGGCGTCGTCATGTAGGAATCATGTCGGCCGAACCTGTAGGGAACTACGGGGTAAGGTGCTTTTATAAGCCTTCCCAATCATCTAGGGATTTCTCCCTCCACAGCAATTTTTGAAGTGTTTCATTCTTTATTTCATGAATGCTAGGTTAATCTTCGATGACTTGCATAAAACTGGAATCTACACATGGGACTATTTCTACAATCTTGGCAGCAACAAATTCAGTCTGATGCGAAACTACATCGGAACCTTAAAAAAGCATGGACTCAGCCGAGACCCCCTTACAAGGAAATAACACTTCTCGAACGCAAAACATGGCTGTGCCTGCATGCTCAGTTCAACCAATAAAGCATATCAGCTTTTATTTCTCTCAGGAAGTTAAATAGACACAAAACAGTTATACAGTGCTTGACGAGCTGATGCAAGCCACCACACCAGTAAAGCCTGCCAGAGCCGATGAAAAATGCTACTAAAACTTCTATGCTTTGTAACATATGCCATTTACCAATACTTCATTGTTCAAAAAAGCAATTCATTTTGCTGGTGTTTCTTCATATTGAAATTTTCAGCTTTGAGTTCTTTTAGAAAATATTGAATATTCAAAAGATTTTAAATGTACATTTTTTATAAAGCTAAAAGCGTTATGGTTGATCATTTGAATTCTGATACAACTTTAGCATACGGAAACGATGCCGTTTGACTATGTTAATGTTCAATTAAGGTGTCTCAAAGTTGATGACACTCTTAAAGTCAAAGCTGAATCGATGAGGCAGAAAAGAACAAATTTCCAATCGATCTGAATTACAAACTCCTCGCCAATGTAACCAGACAACCAAACCTCGATCCATCTGAGCTTCAAGGAATTAAATAAACATCTCTTCAGACAATTTCAACACACTTATCACTAATCAGCATGTTCTTCAACTCACAATAAACAACAACAACACCAATTCAACTCCACTCCGATCCTCCAAAAGTCTCCGCATGCGAACGACATCATCTGAGTTCGATTCACATCCCAAGATCCGATCTTTACCATAACCCAGATGGCAAAATCGAATCTGAGACTCATCGCGATTCTCTATTTTACATTTTTAGTGAAGTATGTGTTTGGAGATGGGTCGGAAGATGTACAGGTGGCGCCGTACAGAATGCACACGCTGTTCTCGGTTGAGTGTCAGAATTACTTCGATTGGCAGACGGTAGGGTTGATGAATAGCTACCGGAAAGCTAAACAACCCGGTCCAATTACTCGGCTGTTGAGTTGTACTGAAGAGGAGAGGAAAGTGTATAAAGGGATGGACTTGGCTCCTACTATGGAAGTTCCTTCCATGAGTAGACATCCTAGAACTGGTGATTGGTATGTATTGTTGCTGTGTTTTTAGAATGTTTAGTGTGAAATGTTGTGGTTTGAGAATTTAAGTTTCTTCATTGGTGATGGATTTTTGTATATAGAGTCCACTTTGGGCATATCCTGATTTACTGCAATGAAGTTGTCGAGGTTTTGGGTTTAAGTTTTGATTTATGTGTTCGATTGGGTTCCTAGAGTTGATGAGTGAATGATTTTAACATGTATGAGGCATGTTGGCACTTTAGGTTTGCATGTGTATTTGTCCTTGTTATAAGAGTTTTGGTTTCAGTCGCATTTTTGTGAGTTTTTGTTTGGACTGGTGATGGGCTGCTGATGTGTTAATGTGTTATTGAAGGTATCCTGCAATAAACAAGCCGGCTGGAGTACTGCATTGGCTTCAACATAGTGAGGATGCAAAGAATGTCGACTGGGTTGTGATATTAGATGCAGATATGATAATACGAGGCCCTATTGTACCATGGAAACTTGGTGCGGAGATAGGTCGTCCTGTAGCTGCATTATACGGGTATGAGATAATATGCTCAGAATGTCTTCAATGTTTGGAAAAATATCGTTAGATTAAAACACAAGCAGGTTGAACTTTCAAATTGATGATCACTTTGATATGTTGTTTGTCATAACTTTGGAACTTTATCGAAATGCATAAGATCAATTACTCATGATTCATGAACTTAAGTATCTATTAAGGCTGACACAAAGATAATTTGGGGTTAAAGGTCCTAACTTTTTAACGCATGCCTTCGACATTCTTGAGAAGTTACTAAAATATTCAAGCCGGGTTCATTACAGAAAAAATGTAGGTCTTTTTCTGCCAATTCTGAACTTAAATTTTCATATTATATTATTATTCTCCTAGGTATTTGATCGGATGCGATAATATCCTTGCCAAGTTGCACACAAAAAATCCACACCTTTGTGATAAGGTGGAGGTCTTCTTGCCATGCATATCGATGATCTCAAGAAACTGGCTCCAAAGTGGCTGTCAAAGACAGAGGAAGTCCGGGAAGATAGAGCTCACTGGTCAAGAAACATTACTGGAGATATTTATGAGAAAGGGTGGATCAGTGAGATGTATGGATACTCTTTTGGCGCTGCTGAAGTATGTGTTTTTCTTTTTTTCCCCAACCATGGTTGACCTATGTTTGTGGTCTTCATATCTCTAAATGTTTGCAGGTCGGGCTTCGGCATAAATTACTGATGACATGATGATTTACCCTGGATACACTCCTAAAGAGGGGACTGAGCCCATTCTTCTTCACTGGCTTACCATTTACGGTTGGAAATTGGACGTTTAGTAAACTTGAACATCATGAAGATCCCATTGTTTATGAATGTGGTCGCCTCTTCCCGGAACCTCCATATCCTAGAGAGGTACATTTAATTTTTTCTCTTTGACAGATGGAACCTTACGATTACTCATTTCGTGATTTATTCTTTCTGACCCAGGTCGAGCTTTTGGAATCTGATAAAAACAAGCGACGAAATCTTTTCCTCAGTATAGAATGCATCAACACTATAAATGAGGGCCTTAATGCGTCAGCATACGGCAATGGGCTGCCCAAAGAATAAGTGGACAAGATATATGAGCTTCTTAAAAAGCAAAAGATTTGCGGAATTAACGAAGCCAAAATATCTGGCTCCTGGTCAAGCGTTGACTGTGAAAGAACCGAAAGACGAAATTGTCAAACCCCCGACAAGTCGTCCTAAAATTCACACTGTATTTTCAACCGAGTGCACAACATATTTCGATTGGCAAACTGTGGGGCTTATGCACAGTTTTAATCTTAGTGGTCAGCCTGGAAATATCACCCGTCTTCTTAGCTGTACTGATGACGATTTGAAAAAGTATAGAGGCCATGATTTGGCTCCTACTCATTACGTTCCTTCCATGAGCAGGCACCCTTTAACTGGCGACTGGTAATTTATTTGGTTACATATATTTCAAACTTGTTTTGACAGTTAAAATGTTCGACGGTCCTCAGAGAAAATGAGTGACAATGAATTGATTTTTTAATTTATTAAATTTCGTACTGTTTTTATGCATTTCAGGTACCCGGCAATTAATAAACCAGCTGCAGTGCTTCATTGGCTTAACCATGCAGATATTGATGCAGAGTTCATTGTAATCCTTGATGCTGACATGATCCTTAGGGGTCCAATCACCCCATGGGAGTTCGACGCAGCTCGAGGCCGGCCTGTTTCAACTCCATACGAGTAAGAAAGCCAAACTTTGGTGTTGAATATAATTTTTCTCAAACTTAACTGATTGTTATACTTCTGTATCTTTTTATTTTAGCTATCTTATCGGCTGTGACAATGAGCTTGCAAAACTTCACACACGCAATCCTGGTGCATGTGACAAGGTTGGAGGTGTGATTATTATGCATATTGATGATCTCCGAAAATTTGCGATGTTGTGGCTGCACAAAACTGAGGAGGTTCGTGCTGATAAAGAACATTATTCAAGAAACATTACCGGTGATATCTTTGAATCTGGTTGGATCAGCGAGATGTATGGCTACTCATTTGGTGCTGCTGAGGTATATTTTTATTAACTGAACTGCCTCACACAAAATTTATGATGAATAAAATATTACCATGGCCTGAGCAAACACTGATTTAATGAGACATTGTTTCTTCCACTTGTGCAGTTGAATTTGCGGCATTTGATATCAAGTGACATTCTGATATCCAGGGTATGTACCTGAGCCAGGTGTGAATTATAGAGTATTTCACTATGGTTTAGAGTTCCATGTTGGGAGCTGGAGTTTTGACAAAGCTAAATGGCGGAACACCGATTTGATAAATGAATGCTGGGCAAAGTTCCCAGACCCACCTAATCCTTCAACGCTCGATAAATCTGACAATGGTGCATTTCAACGAGATCTTCTCAGTATAGAATGTGCAAAAACATTAAATGAAGCAATACGTCTCCACCATATAAGGATGAACTGTCCCGATCCAAATGCTGTATCCACCACAAACAATGTTAAAGAGAAAGATGTCGTCATATCCAGGAAGTTTGGCAAGTTCGATGGAGGTCAGATCATGACAAATAATGCTAAACCAACGAATGCATCCTTTGATTCATCTTCCGATGATTTGACAAATGATGTTGGGATAGACAATGAGGCACCAAGTCCATCGAGAATATGGATATTTGCCATTTGGATTTGTTGTATACTGGGATTTGTTCTGGTCACGTCTTTGCTAGTAATCAGTTACAAAAGTAAGGGAACAAGAGGAAGACGATACAGAAGCAAAAGAAGAAGCTCTTATTCTGATTATTCGATCTGAATAGCCATAGCATTGACACATCTTCCAAACGTTGATTTATTGACAGACAGTGCCCCTAAATTAAAGACTCAACATTTTCTTAAAACATCTGGACATAAGAATCCGCATTTAGACAGCAGCAAATGGTTCAACCTCGAAATCAACTGATGCTTCCCAAGAGAATGTACTAAATTTATTGTCAAGAAAAGATGATATTGCTGCAAAAGATTCAGCTGGATGGCAAGAAAAAACAGAATGTTTTTGTGGTATGGCTTTAGGTGGTCGATCTTAATGTATTGATCATGTTATTGTTCATCTGATGTTGGAATTTGAAGAATGTCACTTTGACCTGAATATGAATTTCAAGCATTGAAACTTAACAAAAAGTCTCTGAACGATTGATCGTTGTAGTCATAGCATAATTAGCTCAAAAAAACTAACGTACTCTGGCGGTTGAGTCCACGAGTACCATTTTGCATGATTGTAACGTAGAAAGCCTACTTGAGTTGCACACTATAACATAAAACAAGGCTGGTTCTGAAACTTTCAAGCCATTGGGGTCTGTTTGCTGGCTCACTTTTGGAGTGAGCTGACAACTGCTTGTGAGCATGATCATACAAGATGAAAAACTCTTGTGATAAAGGGAAATATCAAATGCACCGGTCCTCAATGTGCACCGAGTACCAGTATCAAATGCACCGATTCTCGATACGTACTGAGGACCAAAATACCAAAATCTCCACAGTAATGTCTGATATTTTCGATCCATTATTTTTCTCATACTAAAATTATTCTACCCCTTAATTTATTTTATTCATTGTACGAGGGTATTTTCGTCTTTCGACGTTTGGGTGGTGCTTCAGCAACACTGTGATAAATGAGTTCATATTTTGCAGATGAAAGTATATTTGGTACATATGTCAGGAATTTAAAAACGTCTTTAGGCATGAGGACTAAGAATATAGAGTTCCTCATTTGAGGCATAGAAGAACCAATCTTGCATATTCAAGCGCAACACTTCCTATCTACTGCTGAGACTTAGGGTATTGACTAGCATTTGAAGTGATAAACACTCAAGAAGACTAACAAAAGTAGTTGATTCATTCTTCCACTAGTTGTCAGTTCTGCTTGTCTTGTTTGAATCCAAACATGTCCAAATATCATTTTATCGATTCTTAAGATATTTATGAAGTTTTAAAGGAGTTAATGAATAATTAGTCTGACCAATAAGGCATATTACTTGAATCAAAGGTTGGATTAACTTTTAATTAACTGTCTTGACTTGTGAGTAGTCAATGATGGTTTACCAATCTGATGCATTTTGTGCATTAATGCAAGAATACAATCATTATTAGTCAAATTATCAACTTGATTATTTGTTGCTTAGTAAGGTTAGAAAAATGCAAGAATACATTTGTTCTTTTGTGTTTGTTTCCTCCATGAATTTTGGATTTGTTAGTTCTAATCATTCTCTTGTTTATTTGTGTCATTCTCATACTCCAAATACAAGTTTTTCTTGGAAATCACAAGTGACATTGTTGGAAAACGAAGGCTAATGTCACCATTCTCAACTGCAGCTGTTTTCTTAGGAGGGTTTCCAACGATAGCTACTGTCACCATTCTCAACTGTAGTAGTTTTCTTGGGAGGGTCCAGCGCCTCAACTACATAAGTGCACTTTAAAATATATTGTTTGCACTTATGAATGTATATATATATATATGCATTTTTTGCACAAATAGAAAAAAATTCGAATATTATTATTTGTGCTTCGTGGCCTCGTGTGGGTCGTAAATAATCTCAACTTTATTTATCGATAGTTGGTCAGAATTTGTATATCCTGATATGGATAATAAGAGTTCGGATCTAGGGAGACAATAAAATTTTGTAAGACATGAGTACATTATTTCAATCGTTGATTTTGATTGATCTAACGGTTGAGATTTAATTAATTTTTAATTAAAAGAGGTGATTGAATTTGTAAAATACACGGGCGGTTGAGAATGACGGTTATCAATATCGACCGTTAGATTAATAGGAATTAATGGTTGAAATAATGTCCTTACATCTCACAAATAATTACCTGTCCTCCTAAAACCTTACTCTGGATAATAATATATAAATAACATACTTTGCATTAAAGTTTCCAAAGTTATTTCAACGAATTAGATTAGTACATCCAAGAAATGTCGGATCAAAATTATTACTAAAAACATATAAATCATATCCTTATCTATCCAATTATGTGAAATCCATCCATTCATGCAAAAAAAAATCTCAGTTAAGAAACAAAGCAGTTAATTATTCTTAAAAAAAGTTAAATTGGATAAATAAATTTGAGAATTTAATTTTTTTCGGAGTTTCTTAGTCGATAATCACAATCCACTCTATAAGTACTTTTTAATTTGACGCTATAAATAAAAACTCGAAAATCATTGGCACAGAAAATCCTGCACGACAAAAAAAACTGTGTATAAATATCCAAACGAAACACAACCTTTGTTCCAAATTCGATTCAATCCATTACGTCATTAGCAGATTGCGGATTTTGATTTCAAGTTTTCGCAAAAAGATCGAATTTTGACTCGACTTTCTCTGGTGGGTTTTGCCGGAGTGAAGTTGAGGTCTTGTGCGTTTGGTTTGACTGTTTGAGTTTGGAATGATGTTAGGGGATTATAGTTCGAAGAAAAGCGATGATTTTTGCGAGGAGGGTTGTTGTCAGGTATGTAAAGATTGAACCTCTGAGGATTTTGTGACTGGATTTTTCCGTTGTTGATGAATGTTTTTGTTGTGTATTGTTTGTCTGAGGTTGTCTTCTGTTCATGCGCAGGTGTTTTGTGTTTGAGCAATTACTGTGCGTGTATTTGTTGGATATTAGCAATTTTTTGGTTTGATGTTTGTTTGTTTCTTTTTGCAGAATTTCGATTCATTAAAAAACCCTTTTGTTGTTGTGGAACCTGTTTGCAGAATTCTTTTGTTGTTTTTTGATGAGTTGCCAATTGGGTGTTTTCCGCTTAAGGGAATTAATAAAATCGAGCTAACATTGTTTTTGATGCTTTCCAGGGGAGTCAAGGAGGATATGGCATGTCTAGATTGCGGTGTATGCTTCGCGGATATGATATGAAGACGTGGATAATGTTCCTGGTTGTACTTCCTGTGCTTATATTTGGCGTTTATATGCATTATCAGAAGATTACATATTTTCTAAGGCCGCTTTGGGAGAAACCACCGAAGCCTTTCAATGTATTGCCGCATTATTATCAGGAGAATGTTACTATGGAGAATCAATGTAGACTTCACGGATGGGGTGTACGTGACTCGCCAAGACGTGTTTTTGACGCGGTGGTATTTAATAATGAAGTGGAGATGCTCTCGATTCGGTGGCAAGAACTTTCTCCTTATGTTGATGAGTTTGTTTTGCTTGAGTCAAACTCAACCTTCACCGGCTTGCCTAAACCGTTGATATTCCAGAGCAACAAGGATAAGTTTGAGTTCGTAAAGTCAAGGTTGACTTATGGTAATATCGGAGGGAGGTTTAGGAAAGGTGAAAATCCGTTTGTTGAAGAGGCATATCAAAGAGTAGCACTTGATCAGCTTTTGAGAGTTGCAGGTATAAAGGATGATGACTTGTTGATAATGTCAGATGTTGACGAGATCCCCAGCGGCCACACAGTCAACCTTTTGAGATGGTGTGATGACATTCCCCCAGTTCTTCATCTTCAGCTTAGAAACTATTTGTACTCATACGAGTTTTATCAAGATAACAGCAGCTGGAGAGCTTCTATCCACCGATATCTGAAAGGCAAGACTAGATACGCTCACTACCGTCAGTCTGACCTTCTTTTGGCCGATTCAGGATGGCATTGCAGCTTTTGTTTCCGTCGTATCAGCGAGTTTATATTCAAAATGAAAGCCTACAGCCACAGTGACCGTATAAGATTTAAACATTTCTTGAACCCGAAAAGAATACAAGACGTGATTTGCCAGGGCGCTGACTTATTCGACATGTTACCCCAAGAGTACACTTTTAGAGATTTAATTGGAAAAATGGGTAACATTCCACATTCATATTCAGCAGTTCATCTACCCGCATACTTGCTGACCCACGCTGAGGAGTACAAATACCTTTTGCCCGGAAACTGCATACGAGATAGCGAGGGAGTCAATTGACTATCACTGACGAATACATTCTATACAAACATCATAGCGCAAGATTGTCTTTGCCTTTTCCAAAATTCCATTCATTATTTTTTCGGAGCTGGATGCTGGATTAGGCCTCTAAATGGAACCCGGTTTTCACCTTTCGGGGAGTGATCTTAAATCTTCTCCACAGAATCCTAGCTATAGCAACTTTCGAAGGCATAACTAAGTTTTGCGCCATTGACATAACTCATTAGCACTCTTGTTTTTATTGATACACAGTGACACGAAGAGGCAGCTTGTATGTAATTTTAGTCGTGTGTTAGAAATGGACTCCCTCTTGTACAAATATTGCTCATTGATTAATTTACTTTCGCTGCTTTTTATCATCTTGGAGTTTTTCAGTTAAGTTCAAATTTGACAGTTTTTATACGGATCCGTATCCAATCCGGTTTTATACCTCTATTAAACGCTGCGTTTTGATCTACTTCAAACCCAATATCCCGCCTCTTTTTGCTGCTTCAGCGGTTTCTGTTAATTAAGTAATTCACATCATCAAGTAAAACTGATGACATTGCTGTAAAACAAAATCATTCATCGGACACATGTTTTCTGTAAATAAATTTAAAATGGGTGGTTGGATTTGACGATTAGTTTTAAAGTAAATCTCGTGCGTTGATTTATATATAATCAACGGTTGATATTGTGTTGCACTGTCTCAAAAAAAGATATTTGTCCTCCTTAATCTTTACTCGTAAATTTAAAACCCTACAGTCAATAGTCTCTATTACACATGTTCAAATCCGTCTTGATCTTTGGTGCTGTTCGAGCGAAATAAGAAACAAACCATCCCCAGAACATGTTTAGATAAACAGAGAAATAAATACAATCACTATAATTCTTTGGTATGAGTCATTTTTCAATACCTAACCATAATAACGACATATCAACCGTTTGAAGATGTAAATTTTTTTTTCTAGTTTCTGATCTGGATAAAGATCAAGAAGGATCATTGGGTTTTTGTAGGACGGTAGAACATCATCTCGACCGTTGATTAATATAATCTAACAGTTGAGATTCAAAGTAAAATAACCGTTAAAATCTAATCCAACAGCCTAATTTAATAAAACTCAGGTTTAATCTCAACCGTCGATTTATCAAAATCAATGATTTAGATTTTGTCCTCGTGTTCTACATATTTATCATGTCTCACATGATCTTAACCATCACTGATCTCATGTGCCTTTCCCTCAAGTATGTCTCATAATCTTTCACAATGTTTGCCCTCTCAAACTTTGGCTCGTTTCGTCCGGTATTCTCATATCCCCTAGCGTCATTCCGATGTTCAATCCTGAAAAGATCTACAGACTTACATGTCTTATAAAGTCAAGGTCATAAAAATGTGGTTCTGGAAACTTCAGTAACAAACTTTACATAGATAACTTGCAAGTCGGGAGAAATCTACAAATTTATTGCTGGAAAGGAATATGAGAAAATCTACAGACTTACTAAGCTGACAACATTTTGAATGGGAAAATGCTGAAATGATCGAAATTCTGGAATCGGGCAAAGATAGGGGAACATAATCCTAACTACATTAATAAACTGATAAAGACTTGTCATTTGTACACAACAAGGATGAGTATGACTTTGCTTGATGGATAAATGATATTTAGCATAACATATGTTGTATATAAATTGAACAAATGCGAGAAACGATGAGTAGCAAAATTACTTACAATTCAAATGGCTTGGATTGACTCAGTGGCTACCTTTACTTTCCTTTTCCTCATCTTTATTAGGTTTTTCACCAAGCAAAGATTCTCCATTATAGGGTGGGCTGTTTTACGTATTCTGCCAAGTTCGCTAATCAAAAGAATTCGAGCTCATGAATACTTGAGTTATCAGCTGAAGCTGAGTAAATACACTATAGAAGTGAAAGTGCCTTGGTTTTCAAGAATGAGTATCATAGTTACAAGTGACCCTGAGAATATCCATTATGTTTTGAGCACGAAAGTCGCAAATTTCAACAAAGGGCGATTTTTTAAGGATATTTTTGAAGTTCTGGGAGATGGGATTTTAGCTGCAGAATCTGAGTCATGGAAGACGCAGAGGAAGCTAATACACTCCATATTCAGACAGAGTAACTTTTTAAAACTGGTAGACACAATTTCCAGACAAAAAGTCGAAATGGGTCTGTTTAAAATTCTTGATCAAGCATCTGATAATGGACTAGAAGTTGAAATGCAAGATTTGTTTCAACGTTTCACGTTGGACGTCACTTGCAGATTTCTTCTAGGCTCAGATTTGAACCTTTTGGCTCTTGATCTCCCTGAAGTTCTATTTGCAAAAGCTCTTGACGATATTGAGGAAGTTTTGTTTCATCGTCACATTAAGCCAAAACTCTTATGGAAAATGCAAAAGTGGCTGCAAGTTGGCCTCGAAAAGAAGGCAACAAGTGCTATCAGAATAATCGATGGTTTCGTGTACCAACAGATTGCTCTTAAGCAAGACCAATCTTATAGTAAGGTTATTGAAGAGGAAGGCTTTGATTTAATTTCCTACTATATGAAAGACGATGTTGTAGCCAAGTGCCGAAGTAAGGAAAAGTCACTAGAGACTTTCTTAAGAGACTCAGTTGTGAGCATTTTGATAGCAGGGAGAGACACAAGTGCTACAGCTCTAACTTGGTTCTTCTGGCTCGTCTCTACAAACCCTTTTGTGGTGTCGAAAATAAGAGAAGAGATCCAAGAGACATTCCAAATGAAAGTGGATGATCCATGGCAGTTCCCAAGTTATCAGAAACTTAATGAGTTGACATATCTACATGCAACTTTGTGCGAGACATTAAGATTGTACCCGCCAGTTCCTTACAACCATAAAGCATCTATCAAACCGGACACCCTTCCGAGCGGTCATTTTGTTCACAAAGATACTGAGATCATAATTTCTATGTATGCCACAGGAAGAGTGGAAAAAATTTGGGGCGAAGACTGTCTCGAGTTTAAGCCGGAAAGATGGATATCTAAGAACAAAATGATACTCGACATGCCATCTTTCAAATTTAATGTTTTTGGTGCAGGACCAAGAGCTTGTGTAGGGAAAGACTTGGCCTTCAGAGAGATGAAAACAGTTGCTGCAGCGATCATTTGGAGCTACGATATCCGGATGAAAAGAAATCACCCTGTTATTCCTGCAAATTCTATGATATTACATATGCAACATGGTTTAAAGGTTAATGTAACTAAGAAGTGTAAGTTCTGAACATCAAGCAAGGCTTTTAAGAACTGGTGATTTAACCATGAATAAATAAGAACAGAAATATATTTCTTAAGATTAATTTTTGCTTAGATGTTTAAGGATGAGATGAAGGTATGTATACTCGAAATGGTTCAAAGGATACGAATCAGGTTATTTGAGAATGAAGGGCATCATCTCAATCAATATTCGTATTGATAACTGTTAATCTCTAACCATCTCGTGTCTTTAGCTTATACATTTAAAAATTATAATGAAAAAACAATTTAATCTAAGTAACGTTTGAGATTAATTCTCAACATATTACTAAAATTAATTGTTCTCTTGATATCAACCATACGTATACAGCTATACTCTATATAACAAGGAGTGTTATCAACAATTATTTCTTGAAGTAACTTTTAATGTAGATAATACTCTAATTGTTTTATAATTATTTACTGAAAACTTATTTCATATATAGCTGTTATGAATTTCATAAGTTATTACTATACTATTAATAAAGCGTAATGAGTCTTATTAGCAGTTATTTATTGAAGTTGCATTTCTGTTTCCCATAATACAGAATTTACTAATATAAACAAGGGAGTTCATTACTGTCTTTATTAAATCAATAAAAAGTTAAAATACGATCAAGCAATGTGAAATATGAATCGAACAAAATTCCTTGTATATAAATATAAACATTTGATGTTAAAATAAATATTTTAATAAAAGAAACTGATTATTAAGGCTTATAGAAAAAGATTGTTGACAAAAAATTGTATGATTTTAAGAAACAATCTCATATGAAAAATAAATAAAATAAAACTATATAATATACTCGTGTTTTCCTAAATACAACATCTTAAAATAAGTATACATTGCTAAATTCAGAATAATAAAATTTATATTCTTTATTATAAAATTATCATTTGCAAGATAATAAATTTAACAAGTACAATTCTAATATACACTGCTAAATTAATGGGGTCAAAAAACCATTTAGGTAACCTAAATTCATATTTAGCCAAAAAATTTAATGGGTCATTAGACCCTATCCTCATTGTGGAGTTCAGCCCCTGATGAACCGAGGGTTCCTTCTTGGCAAAATGCTTCAATTCGATATTTTTCAGAAACGCTGCGTTTCGACCTTCTTCGAACCCAATCAGCGCGCCTCTTTTGTTGCGCGTTTTAGCGCTAGCTTCTTCATTTAATCCAGTTAAACACATTCGGCGCTAAACAAGTAGAACAAGGATTTCAAGGTCTTGATAAGACCGACCACAGAGGTTAGCTTATTTGACAAGAGTCGAATCATTAAATATCATTACTAGAGTTAACTCTTAATTGGATTGATGGTGGGACAAAATATAGATTTATGTAAAGCAGGATAAATAAGATTACAAAAACAGAAGACGAAATTGCTGTGAAACAAAAGTTTACTACGGGCTCCAAGAAAAATGATCTAAGTTTGCTAAATATTAATGTAATATTAGTAAGGGTTAAGTTCTAGAAAGACATGTAATTTATATGAGACGGAGAGACATCATCTCAACCGTTGATTTAATTAATCTAGCGATTGAGATTAAAATTATTTTTTAATTAAATTTGGCAGCTGAATTTACAAAATGCAGGGGTGGTTGAGAGTGGTGGCTATTAATATCAACCGTTAGATTAATAAAAATCAACGGATGAGATGATGTCCCTCCGTCTCACAACACCTTATCCATATTAATAATAAGGGTATTTTAGTTATTTTGTATTACCAAGTCTGAAGAACCCTACAAATTTATGGTTGCAAAGGAAACTAAGAAAAAGTTACAAGCTGACAACATTCTGAATTAGAAAATGTTTAACTGCTCTACGTAGAAAACATTTGGATCTATTAAACTTTTTGAATTTGTCTTAACATTTTGGATATATAAAACTTTTAACTGTTTTGATGTAATAGGTATTGATTTCAAAATTATGTATTAGTTTCATGTAACGTAAAAATTAAATCGCTTAAAAAATTTAGAATGATGTTTCTTGAATTAGAGTGTTGCAAATACTCACAATATAGTTACTGCATAATATAAAACTTAAGCAACTTTTTCTTTGCAACATGAGCAACTGTCCCTAAAATTACAGTTCATGTTACAGAGTTAGGATCTAGCGGACATCAATTTCATATAAGATTAAAGGACGTAATCTCATCCGTTGATTTTGATTAATCAACGGTTGAAATTAAATTTATTTATTGATTAAATTGGACGATTGAGTTTGCAAAATACACGGACGGTTATATTTGGCGGTTTCTTTTTCTTTAAATTTCACATGTTAGATTTTTAATAATGGACGATCGAGATTGTGACCGTTCTACAAAATGCAAAGTGTCATTCTTAAACCTTGCTCTCATGTCACATACACAAATTTGTCACGTTACAAAATATTGATGCAACACAACTTAAGTAACATTTACTTATTCAACAATAGTATATTTCAATATGTTTAAAGCACATATTTTTTACATTAGACTTTATATTTCCATTCGTCACATAAAGAGTAAAATAGTGTAATATACCTTCCGGTATCGGACAAAGATAGAGGAACCACAATCCTAACTAATTAATAGCCTGATCATGGCTTGTAATCTGCACACAACGTGGATTAGTACGAAATCATATACAACGCATGTGGTGAGATTTGCATGATGGGTATGGGACGCCAAACTACCCATAATGATGTTTAACGTAGTTGCTTATAAGTAGAACTAATGCGAGAGTCAATGAGCAGCGATCGATATTACTTGCAGTTCAAATGGCCTGGATTGAAGCAATGGCCTCATGCACTTTCCTTGTCCTCGTCTTTATTTGGTTTTTCACCAAGCAAAGATCATCCATCACAGAGTGGCCTGTTTTAGGCATGTTGCCAAGTTTACTAATCAACGCAAATCGAATACATGAATACTTGAGTGATCAGCTGAAGCTGAGTAAACACACAATAGAAGTGAAAGGGCCTTGTTTTCAAGAATGAATTTTATATTTACGAGTGACCCTCAGAATATACATTATGTTTTGAGCACCCATGTTGTCAACTTCAACAAGGGGCGAGCTTTTAAGGAGATTTTTGAAGTTTTGGGAGATGGGATTTTAGGTGCAGAGTCTGAGTCATGGAAGATGCAGAGGAAGCTAATACACTCCATATTCAAACAGAGTAACTTTTTGAAACTGGTAGACACAATTTCCAAACAAAAAGTTGAAATGGGTCTGTTTAAAATTCTTGATCAAGCATCTGATGATGGACAAGAAGTGGACGTGCAAGACTTGTTTCAACGTTTCACTTTGGATGTTACTTGCAGATTTCTTCTTGGCTCAGATTTGAATTCTTTGGCTCTGGATCTCCCTGAAGTTCCATTTTCAAAAGCTATTGACGATCTCGAAGAAGTTTCGCTTCATCGTCACCTTAAGCCAAAACACTTGTGGAAGTTGCAAAAGTGGCTACAAATTGGCATTGAAAAGAAGGCAACAAATGCTATCAAAATAATGGATGGTTTCTTGTACCAACAGATTTCTCTTAAACAAGACCAATCTTGGAAGAGGGCAGCGGAGGAGGAAGGCTTTGATTTAATTTCCAACTTCATGAAAGACGACGTTGTAGTCAAATGCCGAGGTAAGGAAAAGTCACTAGAGACTTTCTTAAGAGATTCAGTTATGAGCATTTTGATAGCAGGAAGAGACACAACAGCCACAGCTCTCACTTGGTTCTTCTGGCTTGTATCCACAAATCCCTCATTGGAGTCGAAAATAAGAGAAGAAATCCAAGTAAAATTCCAAATGAAAGTGGATGATCCATGGCAGTTCCCAAGTTATCAAAAACTAAATGAGTTGACATATCTACACGCAACTTTGTGCGAGACATTAAGATTGTACCCTCCATTGCCATATAACCATAAAGCATCTATCAAACCGGACACTCTACCGAGCGGTCATTGTATTGACAAAGATACTGAGATCATAATATCCATGTATGCAATGGGAAGAATGGAAGAAATTTGGGGAGAAGACTGTCACGAGTTTAAGCCGGAAAGATGGATATCTAAAAAAGAAACGATACTCGACATGCCGTCTTTCAAATATAATGTGTTTGGTGCAGGACCAAGAGCTTGTGTAGGAAAAGATTTGGCTTTCAGAGAAATGAAAACAGTTGCTGCAGCGATCATTTGGAGCTACGATATCCGGACGAAAAGAAATCACCCTGTTATTCCTGCAAATTCTGTGATATTACATTTGCAACATGGTTTGAAGGTTAATGTAACAAAGAAATGTAAGTTCTGAAGATTGAGCAAGGATCTTAATAACTGGTGATTTAATAAAGAATGAATAAGAAATAAAATATTTTTAAGCTTATTGCTTAATGTTTAAGTTATGAACTGAAGAAAAAAAGGAGGAGCTCATTTCTAATATGGTTGATATACAAGAGATCAAATTAATAAATATGGAAATTTATTTTCAATCAATGACAGGAAAGATAAAATGATTTTCTTTGATAAATAATACTTGGATATCTTAGTTATCAAGCTAGAATTCTATTACCTAATACACCCTATGTTACTTCATAATTACTATACCAAATTTTTATTATTATTGTGAAATAGTTTTTTATTCTTTAATAATCTAATTTTATTGTATCCCAAATATAATCAGATTTTTCGGAACAAGAAAGTATATGTAATTAAAAAACCTAAAATCATAATTTGTACATGATTCTATCATACATCTAAAAGGTTATTGGAACTTCAAATGTACGACACAGTTGTTCAATTAGCCCGATGGGTTCAATCATTGATCTGGGAATCGGTCGGTTAGTCGATTGGTGATTGGTCTGATTTAATTACTGAGCCGGCCAACCCTACTATTGGGCCGAGTCAATATATCAAATTTCGAGCCCAATTCCGCGTCTATACCAATCTATTGATTCCGGGCCAAATTTGGGCCAATCTGAACTGCAGCGTGGTAACAATACAATACAAATTGTGAAATTCAGTATATAATTCAAGTTAGAGAACTCAATAATTTTCTGAAGGGAGTAATTTTGTCATTTTGTGCATGCATTTACTTGCAAGTTGCACGAGTAGCTGTGTGTAAATATTATGGAGTATAATAATATAAAAACGTTAGCTAAAGGTGTGCAACAGTCAATCGACTATACAGAAATCGAGACAAATTAAGCAGAGAAACATTTAACTCATACAAGAAAAAAGAAGATGCATGGTCTCTACCAAATTGGGATCTCATCCTCCGGTTGTGACCGATCGTACATTGACAATACTCACCTACGTTATATATCACATGCATGCACATGTAATGTACGTACTTCTTATATGACATACGTCGATATCACGTGATTGATTGACCTAGACACACCTAGCTAGCTAGCCCGGAGGTGGAGCTAACAAGCTCTATAATTAACAATGAGAATTGTAGCTACAAAACCTCCTTGTAATTCAAACGCAGCATTGAATTCGAGCTCCACAATTCCAGCCAGCTGCAGCTAGTCGATTATATATGGCGATAACTGGAACTCTTTTAATAGCAATTGTTTTCTTCTCTCTCATTTGGGTCTTCTTTCGCGACAAGATTACCTCCCCTTTCACTGTATGGCCTGTTGTAAGGCACCTGCCTTCTATCGTCTTATGTCCCTCTAGAGTGCATGACTACTTGACCTTTGTATTATCGCAATGTGAATACACGTTTGAGCTCAAAGGTCCCGTGTTTTCGAATCTCAATTTTCTGATCACCAGCAATCCTGATAACATTCACTATATCCTGAGCTCCAACTTCGGCAATTTCACTAAAGGGCAGACTTATAAGGACATTTTTGAAGTTTTGGGAGAAGGGATTCTCGTAGCGGAAGGCGAGTCTTGGAAGTTTCAAAGGAGACTCATTCACTCTTTGTTTAGACATGTTAGCTTTAGAAGCTTGATAGAGAAGACAAGCCATCAAAAGTTGGAACATGGGATGTTACAAATTCTGGATCAGATGGTGCAATTGGGGCTGACCGTGGATATGCAAGATTTATTCCAGAGATTCACTGTGGACGTTACTTGTAAGTTCCTTCTAGGGTTTGACTTGAAATCTCTCTGTTCTGATCAGCCTGAGGTCAGGTTTGCAACAGCCATATATCATATTGAGGAAGCTTTGCTCTATCGCCATCTTAAGCCAATGATTGTGTGGAGACTGCAACAATGGCTAGGGATTGGAGTTGAAGGGAAAGCAAAGAAAGCCAATGCTACAGTTGATGAGTTTATATACCAGCAGATTTCACACAAGCGAGGAAATGTAACTAAACGAGCTGATGATGAAGAAGAGGATTTTGACATGATATCCATGTTCATGTCAGCTGAAGAAGAAGCTTCAAGTAAGTATACGCATGCGGATAGGAAGCTGCTCTCAGACAGTTTTCTTAGAGACTCGGTTCTTAGCATACTAACTGGTGGAAGAGACACAACCAGCACTGCCTTGACGTGGTGTTTATGGCTAGTTTCGACTCATCCATCTGTAGAATCAGTGCTTAAGAAAGAACTGAATGAAGCCTTTGACCTAAAACAAGGTGCTAAATGGAAGTTCCAAAGTTTCAAAGAGGTAAACAAATTGGTGTATCTACATGCAACAATATGTGAGACACTAAGGTTGTACCCTTCAATACCATACAACCACAAGGCATCTGTAAAGCCTGATATCCTCCCTAGTGGCCATCAGATTGGGAAAGACGCGGACGTGTTATTTTCTATTTACGCAATGGGGAGGATGGAGAAGATATGGGGAAATGACTGTTTGGAGTTCAAGCCAGAGAGATGGATTTCTGAAAAAGGTGAGATTATTCATATGCCTTCATACAAGTTCAATGTTTTTGGAGCTGGACCTAGGACATGTCTAGGGAAGGACTTGGCTCTCATGGAGTTAAAGATAGTCATTCCAGCTTTGATATGGAATTATCATTTTGAGGTGGTGGAAGGGCATTGTGTTGTTCCAGCTAACTCAGTTGTGCTCTACATGAAGCATGGGCTTAAAGTTTACGTCACCAAAAATTATCATTGAGATATAAGATATAGGGAAAGGTTCAAATGAGAACCTATTTTAAAATAAAAACTTAGAACTAATGTGAGCCTTAAGATCTAAGAATTAAATGGTTTGGATTGATGATCTCATTAATTAAATATTAATCATTTTTAGTACTAAAAGGGCACACTTGTCATTTCAGATCAATATAATTAATAAATGGATTGATTCAAATTGTATAAAAAATTAGTTTGTATAATTTTTTTAAATTTTTTAAATTAGTGAATATAAAAAGTGCAGCACTAAATACTTTAAAAGTGCATCAATTTTTAAAAAAAATTATAATAAAAAGTGCATCACTAAATACTCTAAAAGTGCATCAATTATTTAAAAAATTATAGTAAAAAGTGCATCACTGGAAATTTCAAAAATACATCAAAATTTAAAAGAAAATTAATAAAAAATTTAATATGCAGACATTGTAATGCACTTTTTTAAAAACTTTTAACGCACTTTTAAAAAATATTGTAATGCATTTTTTATATATTAATGCACTTTCAATAAATCATTAATTATCAATTATAAAAATTGAATTGACAAGTGTGCCCCTCATATTGATTGATGATAGTAATTACCATATTAATAATGTCATTAATCACATCCATTGAATTGTTTGCTCGTGTGGTTCATATTGGTTCTAAGTTTTTATTTTAAATAAGGTTTGTATCGGAACCAAACCCATAAGATATATATCGATCTATAACGAGACCATTATGAAACTTAATGTGTCATGCATGTATGCATGATCTTCATATGTATGAGTTTATGGACTATAACAGTCTTCCAGTGTTGTCAGATATCCTTCAAATTTAACGCCAATGATATATGCATGTGTAAACTTTCATTTTTCGCAGAATCACTCATAGATCGACAACTGAGAAAGATTAGTATAGAGACGACTATATAGACCAATGAAACTGAAATATGACGATATTTATAATTTTACTTATTACAATATTACTTATCCATGAGTAAGGTTCTAGGAGGACCGATAAATATATGTGACACGGCGAGACATGATCTCAACGGATTACTAATAATCCAGCGGATGAGATTTGATTCCAAAAAGTAACCGTCACTCTCAACCGCTAGGGTTTTTTGCAAATCTAACCGCTCATTATATATAAAAACTAATTTTAATCTCAACCGAATATTAATTAATCTAATCTAACGGTTGATATTAAGTGCTTCCGTCTTACCTAAACTCTTTGTTTCTCTTGAACTTTACTCACTTATCCATTATATTATGTATACAATGACAATATTTTTCATGACGTTTTCCGTTCTGAATTGATAAAATGATGTCAAATACCATAATTAATGTATATATAAATTGAATAAAATTTAAGAAGGACATCTAAATATTTGTAAGACCGTGAGACACAATAACGATCATTGATTACTGATAATTTAACGGATGAGATTGAATCCTAAATTAAATCGTCAATCTCAACTGTTAGGGTTTTTGCAAATCCAACCGTCTATTTAATAAGCCAACAGAGTGGTGCTCTGTTGGTTGAGGAACCTGACAAAGGAACCTCAGGGCCAGGGTTCGAACTCTGGCCTCACCAATTTACCTCAGATTTTTTCTGGGGCTTCATTCCTCCCGCTACGTGCGAGGAGGTCTTTCTTTCCTCCCGCGCGAGCGAGGAGGTTGTGTGTGTTGTGCAGGAGACTTTCTTCCTTGCTTGCCTTTGGACGTGGGGCTTGTTCGCGTCGGTGTTCATGAAAGTGGTGGTCGTGTAAGCAGAGCGGAGAGACATACGCGCTTGATTGGCTAAACATGTTTGTCAATGATTGGGTGAAGGTGTTCGTTGTGACCTGTGCTACTAGTGATTAGAATAGGATTCTCATGTATGAGATCTTAGAACGAATTGTACCCATTGTAACCGCTATCAAAAAAAAACCCGTCTATTTAATAAAAACTAACTTAAATCTTAATCATCTGATTACTAAAATAAACTATTAAAATTAAGTCTTTCTATACTGCAAAAACTTAGTGTTTCTTTTGAACTTAACTCTATGTAAATTTGTATTTTACGTTAGAGGGAAACGCTCAATTGAGACCTAGGGAGTTATTTACGAACCTGAGACCCAGGTAAATCATCGTTGGATCAATTTGATCCAACAGTCCACAAATCTTTTTTTTTTAATTTTGTCTTTTTCGCAAAATCAAAGTGCACAAACGTCGGTCGAAATGTGCATACAGTTAACTCGAAAAATGCAGATAGCTTAATTTTCAAAATGTACATGTGCAAGGAGGTCTGAAAGAAACTGCACTCTTAAGTTAGATATGTAATTATGATCTTCTCAACTATATGACAATGATTATACAATAATGCTAACAAGCCTCCAGTGACTAAATTATTAGCCATATGAATTATGAGCATGAAATGGTGTAGGGCATTTTTCTTCAAACCCTATTATTTATGCGCATAACTATTATTTCGATGTGCGTCCTCTTCCATGTTAAATAGGTTTTTAGTAATGCATAGGACCTTTTCAAATGGTTTTCAACAAGTTATGAGTTGAATGAGAGCTGAACCTGTTCATGATTTGAATTTTAGTTATTTAATGACAGACAATTCGAAACGAGTAATTAAGGTTAGTCAAATTAGGGTTACCCTCTTGGGTGCATCATGGGGCAGTCTTTTGCGAAAGAACGTGTGATTAGAGAGACATTTAAGATTCATAACTTTTGGTGGATTCATTTGAACATTTCTCAACTAATTCAAAGCCAATTAACCATGACTACTAGGCGTTTCAAGCATCCAACCCTTCTCAGTTAAGCAATTTTTATACATTCTCAGTTAAGCATTTTGAGTATCTAGCATGAAATGGCTTTAACATATAAGCGTGCACATATACCAAGATATTCTGAAAAAAACTAAACATGCATAGGAACGATATTATTATGCATGATAAACAAGTTGTTCACATTGATTTTGAACTTCATAAAATTCAGCTGCAAACAAGTTGTCCGATCTTTTCATTAAAGTATAAAAATATATTCAACTTTTCTTTTTGACATCTTAAATGCAAACAAGTTGTCCGAACCTAACATTATAAATGCAGCTAATACTCAACAAAAAAGTTGGGATCTAAGGAGACATGTATATTTTGTAAAATAGAAGGACGTAATCTCAGTCATTGATTTGATTTAATCGACGGTTGAGATCATAGTTGGTTTTCATTAATTTGTAGATTTACAAAAAACACAGACGGTTGAGGATTGATAGTTATCAATATCAACCGTTAAATTTTTAGAAATCAACGCTTGAGATCATATTCTTTTGTCTTATTCCGTACTAAATGATGCATGTCCTTTCTAGAACTTGTTCCCAAACAAAATTGTATGCAAGTTGATATGTTCACCAAGGTCTCTATTATTACAAAAAATCATTATTTTAGTGAGTTAATGCGTATGTACCAGCCACAAAATTCAAAGTCCATTTATGACGCTCTATATCATTCTTCCAACAAGAAACTTCTTAGGCCTGTAAAAAAAAGAGTGTATAAATGATTTGAAATTGCGAACAGACACTGATCAGAAGATGGCCTTGATTGAAGCCATTGCAATAGTTGTTGCACTTCTTTTCCTCATCATTTGCTGGTGTGTCACAACAAAAATACCATCCCTCAAAGAATGGCCTGTTTTTGGTATGTTGCCTAGTTTACTAATCAATGCATACCGAATTCATGAATTGTTTTACGACCTGCTGAAGCCTAACAAAAACACAGTGGAGGTCAAAGGGCCCTGGTTTTCAAACATGGGTTTCATATTAACTAGTGATCCTGAAAACATCCACTACATTTTGAGCACAAAGTCTGCCAACTTCAACAAGGGGACATCATTTAAGGAAAATTTTGATGTTCTAGGAGACGGGCTTCTAGCGGCCGATAATGAGTCATGGAAGATGCAAAGGAAGCTCATCCACTCACTATTCAGGCAGACTGAGTTCTTGAGATTGGTGGAAACAACTTCCCAACAAAAGTTGGAAATGGGACTCTTCAAAATTCTTGATCGTGCATCTGATAATAAACAAGTAGTGGAAATCCAAGACTTGTTTCATAGGTTCACTTTAGACATAACATGCACATTTCTTCTCGGCTTAGATTTGAATTCTCTGACTTTGGATCTTCCAGAAGTTCCATTTGCAAAAGCTATTGGTGATATGGGAGAAGTAATACTTCGTCGACACCTTTTGCCAAAAAGCATGTGGAAGTTGCAAAAGTGGCTACAAATTGGGATAGAAAAAAGGGGATTGATGCTTGTAAAACAATCGATAGTTTTCTCTACCAACAAATTTCTCACAAGCAAGAACAGATCAAAATGAGTATACAAAATGGGACAGCTAAAGAGGAAGGCTTTGATTTAATTTCCAACTTTATGAAGGAGGACTTAGCAGCTGATTGTAAGAGTATGAAAAAGACTTTCTTAAGAGACTCCGTTTTGAGCATCTTGTCAGCTGGGAGAGACACAACAGCTACAGCTCTCACTTGGTTCTTCTATCTTGTCTCCATAAATCCACTTGTAGAGTCCAAAATAAGAGAAGAGATCCAAGTCAAATTTCAAATGAGTGCAAGAGATCCATGGGGATTTCCAAGTTATCATAAGCTTAATGAGCTGATTTATCTACATGCAGTATTGTGTGAGACGTTAAGGTTGCACCCACCTGTGCCATCCAACCACAAATCATCCATCGATTCTGATATCCTCCCGAGCGGTCACCGTGTTAACAAAGAAACTAAAGTAATAATGTCAATTTATACAATGGGAAGAATGGAAGAAATTTGGGGTGCAGATTGTCTTGAATTTAGACCTGAAAGATGGATATCTGAGAACAAAGTCATCATAGACATACCATCTTTTAAGTACAATGTTTTTGGTGCAGGGCCAAGAACATGCGTAGGAAAAGATTTGGCTTTGAGAGAAATGAAAGCAGTGGCTGCTGCTGTTATTTGGAGCTACACTATTCGAGTGATTAAAGATCATCCTGTTATTCCTGCAAGTGCCGTTGCGTTAAAGATGAAGTATGGTTTGAAGGTAAATGTAGCAAAAAAGTTGAGCAATGAGAATGGATCTCAGTTTTAAGTGACGATGGAACAATGAATAAGGAGGATGTTGGGCGCATCCAGATTCGACGCTTATCAAGCTTCGGAATATTAGCACGTCGCGTTAATGGGACAGAAATAGAGTCTCGGAGAGGGAGAGTGACATACGTGACAGGGGATATTTTGTTTAAGAATAAATAATTTAAGATCTTTCTCAGTTCTTTTTGTTTAAATGATTGTGTTTGTGTAAGTCGAGGTTGTATCATGTGTAACCCCTTTTTCATGGATCTATAGATCCCCCTTTGCAGTCGTTGATTGCATTTTCTGTTTGCATTTTGGACGCACCAGATTGTGCCACGTGTTTGCATTTTTGAAATGCACACGTGATTTGCACATGACAAATGCACACGTGAGTTGCACATGCTCATTAATGCGCTGACACAATCTGGTGTGTCCAAAATGTAAACAGAAATGCAATCAACGGCTGCAAAGGGGGATCCATGGATCCATGAAAATGGGGGTTCCATATGATACAATCTCTGTGTAAGTCATTATCTATCTTATATAAAGTATAACGGGTGGAATAAGAATTTTGGGTTCGGTAAAACGTTAAATGGTAAAACGAGAAACGGTAAAACGATAATTTACTGTTTGCACACCCCTAGAGTTGACAGTTAACTTTGAAGTCACATTTCATATTCCCATAATATCCTTCCACGTTTTACTAATATCATAATAAACATGCATTACAAATACAATCTTATAATATGAAAATATTTTATATGCACATATTATATGTGCACCAATTACTAGTATGTATAATTGTGTTGTGCTTGATAACTAAATCAAAGCAACGATTAACATGTTGCAAAAGTGGATAGTTATGTTTTCTTACTTATGCATAATGTTGCAACATGTGGTATGTTGTAAGAGGCTAATGCAACATATTTTCTCTCACAATATGTTTCGTCCTGTGCATAGTTTTGAAAATAGCGTAGTGAATATAACCAATTTGAGTTTGACTTTTAAAATGACAATTTTTGGAGAATCCGCTAATTGAAATCACGGGATCCTTTCAAAATAAGATGATTTGGCGTTTTCATCTCATGTGACAAAACATGTGAGGATGAAAGCGCGGAGTTCCATATAATTTACTGCAAATAGGAATCACAATCGTAATTTTGTATTTTCACAAATATTAATTGTGATTACTATTTGTAATAATTTATAGTCATTTGGCAATTTGATGTGCAATTAATATACAAAATTTCACAAATAATATGTTAGAAACGAAAAAGTTCAAGGGGGTCATCAAATTTATGTAAAACTGTAGGACGTGATCTCAACCGTTGATTTATAATAATCCAACCGCCATGTGTTTTTTGCAAACTCAACTATCAAATTTATTAAAAATTAAAATCAACTTTAATTTGAACCGTCAAATTATCGAAATCAACGGTTGAGATTAAGTTTTTATGTCTCACAAAAATTTAACGTCTTTCTTAAACTTAATCCTACTAGTACTCGCTGCTCCAGACTGTGCTTAAGGTTTTTATTATATTTAAGGTTTCAATCTTATTTTCCTCTCCACATACTTTTGCTTCTCTTACTTTCCACTTCACTAGCCATGGATTTAGCGATGGCTTCATTTTGATCTCGGATTTAGTATAATTTTTATCATTTTTTGTCGCGATATGGACGAGAGTGAGAATGAGTGATTTGTATCAATTTAGGATTTCAATGTACATGTGCATTTGATTGGGATTCAATTGAGATCTTCAGTTAACTTTGAGACTCTAAGACCCTCAAATTGAACCGTGAGATAAGTTTGATTTAACAATCCACAAATCACATTTTTCAAGTTTTTCTTCTAGCGAAAAGAGCTAAAATAAACAATAAAATCAAAATATGCAAATTATTAATTAAAAAGTGCGAACAGGAAATACATATATGCACCGAATGTCGCAAAAAACTGTACTCTTTACATTTTGCATTATTGGGGTCAAAGTGTACATGTGCATTTTATAATGGATTGGGGACTGGGGTTGCAAAATGCATAAATATATCGAGAGCGTAAAGGAATCGAACCTCCTAATATGCTATAATTGGGTTAGTTAAATCAACCCAACCCTAAACCCTGGGTATTTATTGAGTATTCAGAGTGCGAATGCCTTCAATACATGTCACAGGTCCACAAACTAAGCTATCATTAATATAAACCCAAATGGAAATATTTATGGTCGTGTTAAACAAGTTGATGTTCAAATTGTGCATACGACGAAGTAGGGTTGGCCTATTGGTTAGGCATCCACTATCTGGGCCAACAGGTCTTAGGTTCGAGTCATGAGGTATGAGTGAAATTTCTGTAATTCCTTTAAAAAAAATTGTGCATACGAAAATAGAAATTAAAACAAAGTTCAGTCAGATTAAAATTTAGGGGATTTAGGGTCTACTGCTGGGTTTTCTTGTGGATTGGTTGGTGTGCCGATTTTTAGTGTGTATCGAATTTCAAAGTTCATTTTATCTCTTTGTCAAAAATAGTTAGAAATATATCAACATGACGATGGTCTGTTGTATCTTCATAAATAGTTTGACATTTCCCTTCTTTTCAGCATAATATTTCCTGAAGCTATTAAACGTTATACAAGTTAACGTTCAAGAAGGCTTTATGCTATGAAATTATTAACTTTCTGGCCTAAATTATTAAAGTTGGCCAAGTTGTATAAACATCTTGAATTATTAAAGGATAGCAAAGGCTCAACCCATCTCACTTCCTTGAGCAGAGCCCTGCCTAACATGAATCAGTTGCATATGAAAAGACCAATATTTAACACATTTGCTCTATATATATTGAACTGAGTAGTTCATAAATTTAGTGTGCAAACTTCTTGAGATAAATATCACATTGCCAATAATTATCTGTGTGTGCACCTCGATGGAAACCTTAGGAATTTTACTGACATTATTGTTGCTTTTCTTGTCACTCATAGGATTTTTGCTCCGGAGAAAAATCAGTCACCCATTAACAAAATGGCCTCTCTTTGGGAACTTGGGCCCTTTCATCTTCTGCAGAAGATCTGAAGTTAATGATTATCTAACATACTTGCTTGAGCAATGCTGCTACACAGCTCACCTCAAAGGCCTTTCCTTCACCAAGCAAGCTTTAATAGTGACAAGTGACCCTGGAAATATCAACCACATATTGAATTCAAATGCTTCAACTTTCACCAAGGGTTCAAATTTTAAGGAAATTTTTGAGGTATGGGGAGATGGTATATTGGCCGCGGATTCAGACTCGTGGAGGTTCCAACGGAGGCTGATCCACTCCCTTTTTAAACATGCCGATTTCTTGGAAATGGTAGAAAACACTGCTCATCACAAGTTAGAGTTTGGATTGTTCCCCATACTTGACCATGCAGCAGAACATGGAAATGTAGTTGATTTACGGGACTTGACCCAAAGGTACACAATAGATCTCACGTGTAAGTTCCTACTTGGAACTGATCTAAACTCATTGTCCATCGACTTGCCCGATATTCCTTTCTCCAAGGCTTTTGATGAGGTAAAGCAAGTCATGTTCTTACGCCACATTATTCCAATGAGCTTGTGGAGGTTACAGAAATGGATGAAGATTGGATTAGAAGGGAAAGCCATTAAAGCAAAAGAAACTATAAATGAGTTCATATACCAACAAATCTCGTTCAAGCGCCAAAAGATACGAAAAGATCAATCCCGTAAGGATACAGATTTTGACATGATTTCAAGGTTTATGAAGGTTGAGGAAGAAGCACTATCACAAACCACTGACCATATCAAAATGCCAATATCAGACATGTTTCTTAGAGATTCAGTAGTGAATATACTGTCAGCCGGGAGAGACCCGTCTAGCGCAACGCTAACATGGTTCTTCTGGCTCATTTCAAAGCACTCATCGGTTGAAAAGAAGATCAAGGAAGAAATCAAGGAAACTTTAGGGCTAAAAGAAAGTGAAAAATGGAAGTTTCCCAGCTTCCAAGAAATTAACAAGCTAGTATATCTAACCGCATCCGTACATGAGACTTTGCGCTTATACCCATCAATACCTCTCAACCGCAAGACTTCCGTTAAACCGGACATTCTCCCAAGTGGCCACAAAGTTGATAAAGATTTGGAGATCATAATATCACCTTACACTCAGGGGAGGATGGAGAGCATTTGGGGTGCAGACTGCTTAGAGTACAAGCCGGAGAGATGGATTTCCGAAAAGGGTGAGATCATTCATGTGGGATCAAGCAAGTTCACTGCTTTTAGCGCTGGGCTGAGGAGTTGTCTGGGCAAAGATCTTGTTATGATGGAATTGAAGCTGGCCATTTCAGCTGTTATATGGGATTATAAGTTTGAGGTAGTGAAAGGACATTCTGTTGCTCCTGCTAAATCTATTGTGCTATATCCGAAACATGGTCTTAAAGTTCATGTAACTAAGAACCATGCTTGAGGCTCTTATGTTTGAAATGAATAAAAGAAGCATATAATAATTTATAATTTTATGTATAATGGATGACGTTCTGTATTTTTGTATCTTAAAGTTTGTGATTAAGAAATTTCAATGTCATATTATAAACAAAAGTATTTTGGATCATGTAAGGAGTAAATTTAAAAATTTTGCACCTTAATAAGATTTAACTTTAGTTTGACTATCTCAAATCAGTATTTAGTTCGAACCCTGGCCTCACCACTTTTCCTCAGATTTTTTCTGGGGCTTCATTCCTCCCGCCTCGTGCGAGGAGGTCTTTCTTTCCTCCCGCGCGAGCGAGGAGGTTGTGGGTGTTGTGCAGGAGGCTTTCTTCCTTGCTTGCCTTTGGACGTGGGGCTTGTTCGCGTCAGTGTTCATGAAGTGGTCATGTAAGCAGAGCGAGAGACATGCGCGCTTAATTGGCTAAACATACTTGTCAATGATTGGGTGAAGGTGTCCGTTTTGACCTGTGCTACTAGTGATTAGAATAAGATTCTCATGCATGAGATCTTAGACGAAATGTACCCATTGTAACCGCTATCAAAAAAAATCAGTATTTAGTTTTAAATATTGCTAGTTATCAAAGTAGAGGCAATCTCATGGAGAAGATTTCAAGTCCAATTTTACTTGTTCAATGCATTAAATCAATGATTCTAAGAGCAATATAATGGAATTGACTGTTAAATCGTAATTCAATATAAGATTTCACCAAGTTTGAATCTTGATTTTAATGATTCAGATCTCACTCTTTCGTTTTGTTAAATTTTTCGAAACAATCACATTAATCACAAACTGCTGATCAATGTGAAAGCTCAAATAAATCTTCGGTCCAACATTGCTAACAAATTTTAATACGTTGATATCGATAGGCTCCACTCAACCCTTAGGCGAATGAAGTTTAGGCTTGAGGCCTCCAATTTTTTATTTAAAATAACTAATGAAATTGTGTGAAAAAGACATACAATGAACTCAATTTTAACTGAAAAAGACCCCAATAAAATCATTTTTAATTGAAAAGGCCTCAATAATGTTTAAAATTATCTTTAGAGAACCTCATTTTAGTGAAAGCATGTTTTAAAAGGCCTAATTAATATATTTTTGTTGAGGCATATATTTGAGTCGGGCCGGTCCTATAAATGGGTTGGGTTCAACCTGATCCATTATTTTCCATTTTTAGTGTATTTAAAATAAATGGGAAAAGGTTCAAATGAAAACCTATTTTAAAATATAACTTAGAATTAATGTGAGGCTTAAGATCTAGGAATTAAATAGTTTGGATTGATGAACTCATTAATTAAATATTAATCAATTTTAGTAATGAAAGGGCACACTTGTCATTTCAGATCAATATAGTTAATAAATGGATTATTTTAAATTGCATAAAAAATTAGTTTATATAATTTATTTTTATATTTTAAATAGTGGATATAAAAAGTGCATAACTAAATACTTTAATAGTGTATCAATTTTTTAAAATTATAATAAAATATAAATTTCAAAAATGCATCAAAATTTAAAAAGTTTGTAATAACTTTTTAATATTGGAATGCATTTTTTTAAATATTGTAATGCACTTTTTAAAACAAATTTAACGCACTTTAAAAAAATTAATGCACTTTTTTGTAAATATTGTAATGCACATTTTTAAAAACTTTTAACGCACTTTTAAAAAATAATTTAATGCACTTTTTAAAAAATATTGTAATGCATTTGCACTTTCAATAAATCATTAATTATCAATTATAAAAATTGAATTGACAAGTGTGCCCCTCATATTGATGGATGATAGTAATTACCATATTAATAATGTCATTAATCACATACATGAATTGTTTGATCGTTTGGTTCATATTGGTTCTAAATTTTTATTTTAAATATGATTTGTACATTATCAAACCCTAAAAAAATTATGATGGCTCTGTGGACCCCAAAATTATAAAAGTAAGTATCGTGGATTTGACCTACTTTATGTCCGACTTGGATCGATCCATAAATTTTTTGGATTAGGATCCCATGCTGCGTACTGCGGTTTACAGCTATAGTGTTATAGATTTAAAATGAAGGGGTTTAGGAATTTATATAGTGTTATAGATTAGGTAATAAAGTAGTATTTAAAAATTTCACGGAAACTCATCGATAAAGGGTTTAGTTTTTATTTATTTATAAATATTTATTCATAAAATGAAAGGTTGAGAAAAATTAGCCTAAGTTAATAAATTATTCAAAAAAATCAGCAGACTCCCTAGAAAATAGTTCATTTATACAACTGAAATAATAAAAATTATTAGTGGCTGGAAAAGGCTGTATGCTGTACAGGATCCTAATCCAATTTTTTTGTCCAATCTGATCTAGTTTTACGGTCTAGGTTAAAAATATGCATACCCACTTATAGTTATTAGTTAATAAATTATAGGAGTTATTTTACATTAAGATCAATTGAATAATTATGGTTTGGAATTAGTTTATTATAAGAGTTAATTTACATTAATGTCAATTGAATAATTGTTTTAAATTATTTTATTATATAACTATGAATTTGTGTGTTAGTTTTATTTAGATATTAATTTAGTTTAAAGAGTAATTTTATTTTTAGAGTTAATCGAATAAGTAATTGGGTTTATTTAGTTTCGTTTGGAGTTAGTTTAGATTAAGGATCAGGGTAAAGATCTGGTATAAAGTCTCTTATGTGTATAAAATATACACTTATATGAACAGTTAAATAAATTAGATCAACAGACCAGATTTATAACCAAATCAAATAAAAAAGTTACCAAATATGGAATTAAAATAATTCGAAATTAAATGCGAGGGTAATTTAGGAAGAACAAAATAAGGTTGTTTCACAAATCATAATTCTATCCAAAAATTAAGGTATTTTGAAATTGTGAAACAACCTCTGAAAATCAAACGAAGAAACGAATTCAGCCGTGTCTGCGTTGATTGTTATCATCCGTCACGCACATGTCTCCGCTTGGCTTGTAAGTTATCTTAGGGTTTCATATGTCTATTATACTAGGGTTTCATTTAAACTGTTGCGATTTAGTTAGGGTTTCGTTTTGTGCGACATTTGATGTCTGACATTGCGAATCGACTTTCAATTATAAAACATCAGCAGCGATCCGGTTGATATAGTTTGTTAAACATGAATATACTGTAAGGTTCAAAAAATATATAAACATGGTTCATGAACCATGCTTAACAATTTGTTGAACCATACTCGATTAGTATGGTCCAAATAATTGTGGATTATGGTTCATGAACCATGTTTATCAATTTATTGAACCATACTCGCAGACTATTTTGTATTTGGCTGGAACATATAATACCATGTTGAATGTTTTTTTGCAGGTTTAGAAAAGAGTGGTAGATAAGCTAAGGAACTTATACATTGTGCGAATACTGACTTGGAGCCACGACGAGTTGAAAATCGATTAGAATAGAAGACTGGCCTTGATGTCTTACGCTGCATACGGAAAAAATTCGTGTATTTTAGGATCATTTGATACTATTACTCCTAATTGATGTTTTGTTGAACAAGCAATGCAAAAAATACTGAGTTTCTGATTCATAATTCAATAGTGGTTGACGATCATTGAATGGTTTGATATAATATGCAAAATGCTTGTATGGTTCATAAATTATCACTAACTGGTTCATGAACCATATTAAAAAACCATATTATCATTTTCATTATCTAGTATGGTCCATCAATTTGCTAACTATGGTTCTAGAACCATCCAATACAAATACTTGAACCATATCGACGAAAAGATTCAAATAGGATCGTCAATTCTGATATGGTCCAAATATTTGAACTATATGGTTCTAGAACCATACACTACAATATTTTGGACCATGTCCATTAAGAATCGTAATTGCAATTAAAACAGTATAACCGACCAAAAACACTACTGCGACTTCGTACTACGGATCTGAACCAGAATGTTGATTCTCATCCGTAATTGTTAGGAAGAACGTAATTGATAAAATTTGTTGGAGGATTTTTAATTTGATAATATAATCTTCAAATATATCAAATATGAAAATATAATCTTCAAATATAATTATTTTTGTAACATTACGGATTTGCCCTTTATTGTTATTTTGGTAAGTATTTAGATGCGTATTTGAACCGTTGGATTGAAATCAATCTACGGTTGGGATAGTTTTATATTTTATACCAAAACTAACACTTTATATCTGATTATAAATAATCCTTGAATTAAAATATTCTCTAAGATAAACTAAATTAACCCTTACACAAAAATAATCTTTGAATTAAAATAATCTCTAAGATAAACTAAATTAACCCTTAAATACAAATAACTCCTATATTAAACTAGTAACTCCTAACAACAATTAAAAATTAAATAATTAAATAACTATCCCCTGTATTCATAACCGTCATTCTCAACCGCCCCTGTATTTTGCAAATCCAATCACCAATTTTAATTAAAAATCAATTTAATTTCAACCGTTAAATCAATCAAAATCAATGGTTTAGATAATGTCTTCATGTCTTACAAAATTTAAATGTCCCTCAAGAACAAAACTCATAGAGTGTTATGGGTTAAGTTCGCGAAGACGTTAACTTTTTGTGAGTCGGAAAGACTTAATCTTAATCGTTAAATCTAATATGTTGTAAATCACGTAGTTTTGATTATTGTCAATTCAAAATTACGTCATTCTCTGTTTTGGCTGCTAATCGCAACACGCTGTACCAGATCTCATTTTCGCATGACGTAAAAGTTTGAATTGAATGGTCGTTGTTTTTACCAAAAACTTTTAAGGTTTTTTTCTTTTGAAATTTACCAAAAACTTTTTAAGTTTTTTGTCTTTGAAATTTACCAAAAACTTTTAAGGGTTTTTCAGAAATTTACCAAAAACTTTTAAGGGCTATTTTTTCTGAAATTTACCAAAAACTTTTAAGGTTTTTTCTTCTGAAATTTACCAAAAAAATTTAAGGTTTTTTCAGAAATTTACCAAAAACTTTTAAGGGCTATTTTCCTGATATTTACCAAAAACTTCTAAATGTTATATTTTCTGAAATTTACCAAAAACTTAGAAGGGTTATTTTTCTGAAATTTACCAAAAACTTTCTGATTTTTTAACATATTTACCTTAAAAGTAAGGGTAATTTGGTTGGTGTTCATTGCAAAGCTCATTCATCATATACATACAAAAAATAGGAAATGTATCATGTGGATCCATCTATTTCGGTGGACTCATTAATCTCCTTTTGTATTCGTTGATTGCATTTTTTCAGTGCACCAGATTGTGTCAACGAATTAATGAGACATGCGAGTTGCATATGTTTTGCACGTAATATGCACATGACAAGTGCAATGACGTGGTGCAATCTGGTGTATTGAAAAAATGCAATCAACAGATGCAAGAGAGGATTTATGAGTCCACCAAAATAGATGAATACACATGATAAAATGATTACAATCCCTGTGTTGAGTTGGGGTGAATCCTAAAATGATTGAACAATAAATTGATAACATTTAAAACTGAAGATAAAAAGAAAAGCAGGTGGGAATTTATTGACATATTTTAGTAACATCATTTTAAATCTGAGTTAGAGCTGTTACTCAGTTTAACCACATAAGAAAGATTCCACAATTATACAAATTCAAACGTGAAATAAAAAACATACATTCAACTCACACACGCAAACCCCAGTTTTGGATCTGTTCATCAGACACCCAATTTCAAGATCCAATTTTGAAATTCTTGTCATTAGGAAAATCAATTCCACCTACTCATCATCACGTTTCTCCAACCTGATTTCAAGATCTGGTAAACGACATCCATTTTGTAACGCCTAGGTTTATGTTGTGAAGTTGGTTGTCTTGTCTTAAGATTATCTTAAAGATTGGAGATATCAATAATGTATTCATTGCTGGGTTTTCAAGCAATCATATATGTTTGTTCTGGAAATGGGTGTTGTTAGTTTTTGTGGTTCTAGTTATGGACATTGAAGCGCATTGGATGGGATTTAGTTCTTAGAGTTTGAGAGGAATTGGGTGCATTGTTGAATCATTTTTGTCGTGTGATTCGGATATTTTGAAGTTAAGATGCAATCGAGAGTAGTGGTGGCGATGGAGGAGGGGAAGGTAATGCAGAATGTGGTGGCACCACAGAAGTTGAACCAACTCAAGGCCTTACCTTCTCGTGTGCTTCAAATTTTGTTTTTTGTGGTGACGGTATTAGGAGTTGCTCTTATTAGTCTTAACATACTTCGGTATTTTAATTATAAGGATGTGGTTCAGACAATACATTCCGGGTTCTTACTTTGTGAGGAGGAGCCATTGGGTTTGGAAAGATGGATTAGGCCACCGGCAAAGTTGATGCATACTATGAATGAAACGGAGTTGTTTTGGCGTGCCTCGCTTGTGCCACAAATTAAGGAATATCCTTTTGTGAGGTCTCCGAAGATTGCTTTCATGTTTTTGACAAAAGGGCCATTGCCATTAGCACCTCTTTGGGAAAGATTTTTTCAGGGGAATGAGAAGTATTATTCCATCTATATTCATTCGTCTCCGAGTTACACTGCTAATTTCACAAAGGATTCGGTCTTTTTCGAGAAACAAATCCCCAGTCAGGTATGATGAGCTCTGTGAAATTTCATATTACAATTTTAATATATGTCTTTCCTTACAAATGTTTTTGTATTTGTGCAATTACGAAAATCTTGGGTTTGTAAGCAGCAAATAATCTAGTCCTTGGTGAAGGCTATATCATCTCTTATAACTAAGTTTTTATTAGTTTCTGTGAGAGTGAGTCAGATTTAACGCACACTAGTGAAAATAAAATGAGTAAAAGCACAAATAGTTTACATATGAATAGGATTACTTGGTTCCACAATTCCTGAAATCCATTGAATGCGGAAAGTGAAATAGTAGATAACATGTTAGAACGCTGTCGGTTAGGATTACTGGATCTCATTTAGACCACATTATCACTTCAATGCCTATTGTAACTCCAGAGCTTCAGAAAATATACATCTTCTACTTCATCGTAGGGTTCAGCTTCACTTTAGCTTGATAACAGTTTGCGCCACATAGTATGCAAATGTACTTCGGAACTTGACAAAAAAGCATTACACTATGATTGCATATCTACACTGGTGATTTTATTAAGCAGACGTCTCAAAGTGAACATATACAAGTTGAATTCCTGAATATATACTAAGGAAACTGAACATTAGTGATGTATGTCTGTTTTTATTGATATTACTGTCTTCAGAATTAGACATGCCAGGTTCTTTCTCATGGATAAGCGACTGCTTTCTTACCTTTTTATTTTGAGGAACTAAAAGGAAATTTAAGTTCATAAGACTTCTGCTCATTTGTGTTCATTCCCTTGGTATTGATGTTCATCGTTTTTTAGTTATTCCTGTGTATCTCATACTTCACCTGCAGGTGGCAGAATGGGGAAGAATGAGCATGTGCGAAGCTGAAAGGAGACTTCTAGCCAATGCTTTGCTCGACATATCAAATGAATGGTTCATCCTGCTATCAGAATCATGTATTCCTCTCTACAACTTGACAACAGTCTACAGTTACATTTCACAATCCCAGTACAGCTTCATGGGTTCAAACGATGAGGCAGGGCCATATGGTAGAGGTCGTTATAACTGGCACATGGCACCTGAAGTGAACATCACTGACTGGCGTAAAGGGTCACAATGGTTTGAAGTCAATCGCAAATTAGCAATTGACATAGTCGTTGACACTACTTACTACCCAAAATTCCGGGACTTCTGTACACCAGCATGCTACGTTGACGAGCATTACTTTCCAACCATGCTCACCATTCAGTCTCCCAGTCATTTAGCAAATAGAAGTCTTACATACGTGGACTGGTCGAGAGGTGGGCCCCATCCAGCAACATTCGGGAAGCGTGACATTTCTGCTTCATTCCTCAGAAAAATAGCATTGAGCAAAACCTGCACTTACAATGGGGAATCAACATCCTTCTGTTTCCTTTTTGCAAGAAAATTCGCACCAAGTGCATTGGAACCTCTTCTACAGCTATCTTCAGAGGTACTTGGCTTTTGATTGTGAATAACATTTACAAGCTGTTTAACTGTTGGAGAAATTATTCCGGACCTCCCTAGGCTTCCTTTAAAAATCAGTAGTGCATGAGATAGATGCACACATTTACTGAAATAATAGGGATTTTGTTAGGGTTCTGATGAGCTGCGATTGTGGAAAATGTATTTGGTACGATTTAAATGCGTGTTACTAGAGTATTCTACCATAAAAGAGAGTTTTTCTACGTTGTTTATACTTCTGCATTCATCTTTTGGTTAACTCGATTGATTGTTCTCCTGTACCGGCCGTTAATGCATACGGATGTAGGCATGAAGTATTTACATGTGATCAATTTTCCCCTCCCTGGTAACAGGGGCAAAAAAGTGTAGGGGTATTTTGGTACTTTAATAAAATTTACTAAATGTCTTTTGGATGGTTATGCAATTTAAGAATGAAGAAGGGTAAAATTGTCCATTTAGCCGTCAATATGCACCAATTAGATCTATATGTGACACAAATTTAAATGTTTTATTTACTTTTTACCAAATTTTATGAAGTTTATAAAAGCTAACTCAAATATTCAATTGAGTACTTAACAAGTTTGACGAAGTGGGGTTGGCCTAGTGGTTAGGTATCCACTATCTGAGTCATCAAGTCTTGAGTTCGAGTTATGGGGTAAGAGTGAAATTCTTATAATCCCTTAAAAAAAAGGGAAAAAAAGAGTACTTACAAGTTTTAATCTCGAGCATGAAAACAAGTTAATAACAAAATTAGCGAGCCCGATTTCACTTTGTTCAAACTCGATTTGTTAATAAACAAGCCCTAAAATATATTAAGCTCGTTTATTCTCAACCGAAATTTGATTGATCTTAATCACTATCATATTTAATAGTTTTCAACCGTAACCAGCTACACTTGCAAGTAAAGACTTTTATTGTCAAAGTAATCTTAATATATGAGTTCAAATTAGCTTTGGCCACTTGATTTTTTCTCATTGTAATTTGTTTAATGGTCTCATGACTAATCTCATTGGAGAGCATTCTTGAGATGATTCCACTAGTAACGTGGAAGACAAACACCATGTATGCGTAATTCAGGCCACCTTAAGCTAGCCTAGCTAATTTTGTACAAACATGGATACAATGACATGTGCCATTTACACCATTAATAACCTTTTCCTTTTTTCAAAGCTTCAAATGTCAATATCAAGCATTGCTTTGCATGACTCTCATCTAACTTTGTAATTGAACTCACCACCAAACCACGTTTATAATTAAATTTGTTGTCATCTTTCCAATCCACCTGTGCATGCGTTACACCTTTTGAATGCATTGTCACATATCAATCAATAATATCCAACATCATGATTCATGCATGATTTTATCAAAAAAAATGGTTCATGCATGATATGTTTGATTTGTCAATACGGTGGAAATTGTTGGATTACTTCTGTTTGAAAAATCCAGAGATCATGAATTCTGTGCCTAGCTCTTAATTTCAACTGTAAGGAAACTCTGTCACTATAAAAATTCATACGTGAACGATACTACTACGACGCATGCATTATTAATGACCTAGTTTAATGGTAAAAAACTTTAAAATAATATAATTAATCGTTGATTTAGATCAATCTATCGGTTGAGAGTAATTTAATTTATAATTATAATTAAATTGAAATAGCAAACACAGGGATTAGGTATTGACGATTATCATTATTAACTGTTTACTCAATAAAAATCAACAGATAAATAATATCCTTCCATCTCACATTAAAGTATTCGTCTTCCTTAAACAATTTCCCTGAATTTATTTAGCTAATACATTCACAAAATAAATGAAAAGTAGTAATAAATACTATTATAAGGTTGCCGAGAAGAATTTTTTTTAGCAAATATTAGTTCAGTTCAATGCCTTCCTGCACTCCTCACACACACCAATGTAGAGAATATTCATTTCTTCATCAAAATACGAAAAGTCAGTATTCAAAAAAATCAAATAACACAAATTTAATTTACTGTATATTTATAGCGTCAGTCAGTAACTCAATAATCGCTGTCTTGTCGTTTTCGAAATTTAAGAGACAGAACAGCACATCTCACACTTGAAAACCACACAAGGTCAAACACACCGACTCGACCTCTTCACTTTCTCCGTCAATCCCGATTCTACCTCCTTCGCCGTGAATCCCGCTTGTTATCCATTAAAGTTCACACCTTTTTGCCGATCCGAGAACACCCAGATTCTGAATCGTGGAATTTGAGTTTGAAAAATGGGTTTGGTTAGCCAAGATGCGGTCAAGCAATTTTCGACTTTGATGGAGAATGGTAAGCTTCTGGTTCGATCTGGTTGTTAGTTCTTGTTTTTATTTTGTTTTTTCTGATTTGTGGATCTTTGGATGCAGTTGATGGGAGGTTGAAGCAGACATTTGAGGTTTATTTTTTCCTTCTTGAAATCAATTTTTGTTACTTGGATTAGATTCTGATCTGTTACATTAAAGGTTAAATTTGAATTCCATCAGACCATGTTATTAAGGAAATGCTGTTTGGTTGAGTTGTGCAGAAAATTAAAATGATAATAATTTCTTAGATTTCGGTAGTTTCTCCTAAGTTTAATTTGTAGAAGTATTGAAGTAGAATAACATTGAAGGAGTATCTTCTCTTCATTCCTATGAAGAAAAGTCTCATTTTGAAAAAAGAGAGAGTATCTTCTCGTACTACACATTAAAGAAGGTTCCAATTCAGAGCCGACAAAGTTACTATATCTGTACTTTTGGGTCTAAATGATTAGTCTTTGTTGCTTCTGCAGAATATTCATCAAGGATATATAAATGAAGCTCTTATCCGATTTTTGAAGGCTAGAGATGGGAATGTTGCGAAAGCGCATAAAATGGTTATAATATCTTATTTGGATTACTTACTGTTTCTTTCTTACAGCGCTGTAAATGCTACCATATGCAAGTGATATTTAACATTTTGCGATGTTATAATTTATGTATTGCAGTTGATTGACTGCTTAAATTGGAGGATACAGAGTGAGATTGACAACATTCTGGCAGTGAGTTCTTCCTACGCTTTCTACAATTTCGTTGGTGATCCAGTCCTCTTTATGAGCAAAAATTCTTCGAGTCAGTAGCATCTTAATAAATACCCTTGCAGGTTGTGCAGAGAGAAATTCAATAAAAGAAAAGAATTGTGCTTTTGATTGCATCTTAATCATTCACTTTATAATTCTTTATCAGTCGATCAAAAAATTGGCATTTTTATTCACATGTTAAATGTGCAGAAACCAATCATACCTACTGATCTTTATAGAGATGTTAGAGACTCTCAGCTTGTTGGATTATCTGGTTACTCAAGGGAGGTACTTAATTATCTGCTATATAACCGCTGAAAATCTAAATATGGCCATTATGCATGATTTTTTAAAGACATTTATTTTCCTATATATTTCATACAACAGCAGTCCGTTATTCGTTTTTACGAGTAGCCTCATTGATGGCCTTCTCTTTTTCTGATCACCGTTGTATAATTCCAGGGCCATCCTGTCATTGCTATTGGTGTAGGACTCAGCACATATGACAAAGCATCTGTAAGTAACTTATGGTCACGGTGACCACTGACCATCATGAGCACACCTCCATATTATCCTATGTTTCTTTTCGTATTCGCTGTAGTAAAACTTTTCATTGACTTTTGACATCTCAATACATGGTTCGGTGGCAGGTTAATTACTATGTGCAGTCGCACATCCAAATGAATGAATATAGAGACAGAGTAATCCTGGTAAGTTGATGATTTACTGTTTTCCTTGTATTTGGAAGAAATTGTCCGTTAAAGAGACTAACATGCAACTTTCTGGCAGCCATCAGCAACGTTTAAGTATGGACGGTACATTGGTACTTGCATCAAAGTTTTGGATATGACCGGATTAAAACTCTCAGCATTGAATCAAATCAAGGTAACTGTGCTGCATTTCCTAACTTATTCTTTTTTGTAATGAAATTACTTGCACACTCACTTGTTATTATTACTTGGCCATGCAGCTGTTGACCGTTATTTCCTCCATTGATGACTTAAATTATCCCGAGAAAACGGATACTTATTACATTGTCAATGCGCCGTACATTTTTTCTGCATGTTGGAAGGTTTATTTTCTGATCATTAGTTTGACTTCGTCTTGTTAACATTAGGAACTTAGCATTATGAAAGAATCCACAAATTGACTTGAAGCATGACTCGATAATAATTATTGGCCAGGTTGTCAAGCCTCTTCTTCAGGAAAGAACGAGGAAGAAGATTCAGGTTCTACAAGGTTCTGGAAAGGAAGAACTTCTAGAGGTGAAGTATTAATTTTCTTTTTTTATGCGTACCTTTTGCATCGTCATGGGATTTTTGCATTTTTATATTATATTATTTAAGTGGCAGAATTCCTAATTGCGTGGTTTATAGTTTGCACAATGCATGCCAGATGGGCATTGATATTCTGCTTGCTGTTAACAACTCAACATGCATCACGTGTATCTTATGAATGTATCAACTTTGCAGATAATGGATTATGCGTCTCTGCCACATTTTTGCAAAAGGCAAGGCTCTGGATCATCAAAACACTCAACAAATGGCTCTACTGAAAATTGTTTCACCTTGGACCACCCCTTCCATCAACAGTTGTATGATTATGTCAAACACCAAGCATCACTTCTGAAATCAGGTGCCCTGATCAAGCAAGGATCATTTCACGTCAACTTCCCAGAAAATGACCTAGATCGAGCTAAAATTGCCATGACCATAGAATCAGAGTTCCATAAATATGGCGACTCTAATGGGACGTCTAACTCATTTAACGATCTTAGTACTAGCGAGAGCTTCCCTAACGGAAACTGAAACTTTTTCAGAGACTGCTTGAAATCACATTATGTAGTAGTAAGCGGCAATTTGCATCATCTCGATGCTGCCTGCACTGTAGAGAGTATCAGTAGCTTTATCTGCAGTCCGCACCGTCCAGGGATGACCTTTGTACTGCTACTTATACCTATGGGTTATTACTTGACAAACTAGACAAGTGGAACTCCACAATGTTGTTCTTTCAATGGAAATATGTCTTTAGAAATGTTGTTTTTTGTATTTGTTCTAGAATAAAAGTATTACTGTTACCAAACAAAAAAGAGGATAGCCTTATCCCGGTTCGGGTTAGGCAGAACACGTTATCCATCAATGTTTCTGCTAGAAGAGCTCAATTTCGCCAGCCTCTTACAAACCTGAAGTCCGAAATGGCTGCAACACTCACCGGCCTCCAGCCGCTCGTCGCAATTTGTAGTTCGAAGAGCACCCGGGAATCTGACACTCCAATTTCCACTCGTAAAAATGGTACCTTTAACATTAAATTTATACAGTTTATGAACAAATTGTTACTAGTGTGTGTGTGATTGGAAATGGATTTTTTGATGATTTTGTGGAATGAATGTTTGGTATGAAGAGTTGTGGAGTAGGAAATCGATTTTTTTTATTTTTGTCAAATTTATTTCTTGCTGCAGAATTGTGGGGTTAACTTGTTTTGATGATGTATTTGAGTTTTTTATGAAGTGAATTTTTTTCTTAGGTCATTCGTCGTATTCCAAGAAGACCCAGAAGTTGAATTTGGAGGTCTCTCCTCATCGAGCTGGTAAAGTTTGCTTTTTGAATTCTTAGTTTTCACTTTTCAGTGGGTTTATTGTTTAATGCTGGTCGGGTTAGTAGGTTAGTAACTGAACTATAATTCCATTGGTTCAATATCTGTCTTTCATATGGTGTCTTGATGTGAAAATTTCTTGATTTATAATCCCTCGAAATCAACATTTAAGCTCATTGGAGGGAATTTAAAAGAATTTTGTGCAAATTTCTTCCAATCAGAAGCTGTATACTCTGACAAGTGCCAACTGACCAATGGGAGGCAATGACTTTTATAAACTAGAATTATGCTACAGAAGCCTGTATTTGAGTACATTATATTTCTTTTGGGTATTGGAAATTGAGGCTGTTGACATTTTATAGCTAAAACTGAATTTCTTTGAAAACATCATTTAATTTGTTGTGTAGTGTCTGCTGTACGATTGATGAGAATAGAGTTTGGAGGTGCTTTTGCTGACCTTTTGAACGAAAAAGGGAAGGGTTCTGGAGATAATGAGATGGGTTACGTAGAGAGAACTCTTGGCTTTCGCACCCGAGACTTGAGTGATCTAGACCTCAGATTGGTTCGTTTCGTACCTTTATTTTCTTTCCAGATATTCTAAATTTTAACTAATAAGTTACATTGCAAAGATGTACTTGCTAATTTTGCAAATCAATCAATCAATTCTGTGGCATTTGAAATTTCGTAAGTATGGAATCTTTACAACTGCGAACATCACTGATTAAGTGATCAACCTCATAATCTAATCTCATTAGAATTTCAGTCAGCATTGCCTTAATTTACCAGGTGCGTGTACTGTCAAACGAGTGGACTAAATGTGATTTTTCACGTGAGCATACAGGTTACAGATGTTGTTGGTGGCACAATTCGCTGGAGAAGATTCCTTGATCACTTAATTGGTTCTATATGCATGACCAAAGCACTTTTAACAGCATGGAACCTCTTCTCTTGCAGGTTATAACTTTTACAATTATCACACATGTCTTATGATTTTCATTTCTTGTCTGTATAGGATAAGATTTAGTATAGAAGTAAAAGATAAAATTGGACAACATGAAATTATGCGATGTGAAATACTTTACATCCACTCATGATGTTGTGACATCTTTTTGACATGTCAGATACTTCGAATTGGTTTCTATGAGATCATCAAGCTGGAAATGCCACCGTATGCTGTTGTAGACGAGGTAAGTCTTCATCCTTTTACTATCTTTCCTTTTATAATATAGGAATCATAAAATAAACTCTTTCAGTGATCTGTTTGCCCTATGATTTAGTGTTACTACCATTTTTGTTTCGGTCTATGACTCTCTTTAACCGCCTATCTGCCATGACTTTTATTGTTACTTTATTCTCCTCTGGGTTTATAGTTATAATCACTTGGCTTGGCCATTGGCAGTGCAACACGATGCGCACTTAGTCTGATGCCAACTTTCAATACAGAATGTGCGTCTGGCAAAAGTTGCTCTTAGACCGGGAGCTGGTAACATGGTCAACGGGATTCTTCGCAAGCTGCTGCTTCTCAAGGTTTCTGAAATTCCAAAGCAGGCTCATCCAAACAATAATAGACGGCTTACCAGTGTTTGTAGTTTTAAATTTTCAGGAACAAAACAAACTACCTATACCAAAAGTTGAAGGTGATGATAGGACGCAGGCACGTGCGCTCGCTACCCTTCATTCTCACCCGGTGGTGAGTTTGTCAGTAGCATGGCATTTCAATATAATCTTTTCTCATAACCATGTAGTGTATTTTCAATTTTCTTCACTGACTATATCATTGACTTGTGTGTGATCCTTTTTTTTACATGATTAGTGGATGGTGCGGCGATGGACGAAAACTTTAGGACAACAAGAAGCTGTTCAGCTAATGATGTGGAATAATAGTGTCCCAAGTTTCAGTCTAAGGTTTCTATTTATATATTTAAACATTTGGCATGCATTTCTAACGATGTTGTAATGCGACTTTTCTGTCATTCTATTAGGGCAAACATCAGTAAAGGATTTACAAGAGATGACCTTATCGTGCAACTCCAAGCGTTGGAGGTCCACTAATTTTGTTTTGTGATCGTATATCCTTTGTGATTCATGTACACTCATAAAATACAAAACAAGAAACAATTAAGTCATGTTTGCATTAGATTGAGTAATGGACTGCTTGTGATGAGCTAGTATGTTGTTGTAGTCCAGTTTGTTACGTTGCTTATCTTTCAAAACATTTTTTTGATGTGAATATTCCTTTTATGCTATCAGGTTCAGCACGAGCCTTCCCTATACATGAATGAATTTGTTCGTATCAAGACTGGAATGCAGGTAACAGTTGTTTCTTATATTACAATAATGTTCTTATAAATTAAAAATAGGTCTATCTTCTCGGGGTTGAAGTCGGCCCCATACCCCTTAAGATCTAATAAGTTTATATGAAAAATACAAGGAACAATGAAATACTCCCTCTGTCCCATAATGTTTGTCCACTTTCCATTTTGGGTGTCCCCTTAAGTTTGTCCACTTTCCTTCATTCTCCACCACACATTCTATTTTTTTACTCATTTATTTATTAATCATATATTCTCAACCACACATTTCATACCCTCTTTCTATCTTAATTACCGTGTATTTTGTGCTTTTGGACAAACAAAATGGGACGGAGGGAGTATGAAGTATTATATACAATTTGCTTAAATCTTGAATGACTTCAAATTGGATTTTAAAAATGTATTAGATAAGAATGCACAAGTTTACTGATCTTATGGACAAGCGCCTGGATGCACTTGTCTATTGCACTTCAAAATATCACTGAGTGTTCTTTGAACTGTTGAAACATTCCGGGTATTCATGTATGTTTCGTGATTTACAGAGTGTCATACAAGCTGGATTGTTGACCAAAGGCTTGTGTTCAGTTCAGGATGAGAGTGCAGGTGACACTCTAATTCTTAGTTCCATTTTAGGAAGTCCACTTGTTTTAGTTGTCGGCTGACTTGCTAGTTCTTGCGTAAACATGTCATTTTCAGGTTTAATAGTTTCCATTGTGGATCCACAACCTGGAGAAACCATTATTGACTGCTGTGCTGCTCCTGGAGGAAAGACTCTTTTTTTGGCATCACGGTTGGAAGGTCAAGGTAAATTAATTAATATATAATTTTTTAAACGATAATACGGAAAGACCTGTAAAAATAACTAATGGTATCTAGCAACAATTGTGTCGGGTTTCAGGGATGATATTTGCAGTTGACATAAATGAAGGTCGCTTACGAATCCTCAAGGAGACTGCAGAGTTGCAGAAAGTCAACAATGTCATCACAACCATTCATGCTGATCTTCGTGCACTTCAGGTCAGATAGTTTTATGTCTTCATTCTTTTCATATTCTGTAATTTATGATACTCGAAATTGATTACATGTTATTTGTCAGGAGAAACATGATCTAAAGGCAGAAAAGGTTTTGTTAGATGCTCCTTGTTCCGGACTTGGAGTTCTTTCCAAGGTAAATAAATGTGTTCTTTTCAGTACAGTTGATTTTTCTGAACCTCGAGCGTTGCATGTTTGATTCTCTCTTTCATATATGTGTGAATGTTATCTTCCATTAGATTGTTTAACATATCATCAAAAGCTATTGTAGAGAGCAGATTTGAGGTGGAATAGGAAGGCTGAAGATATGGGACAGTTAAAGAAGTTGCAAGATGAGCTCCTTCATTCGGCTGCTATGTAAGATTGGTAAATTCTTCTAATATTTTATTTCTGAAGTGTGATTTTATAATACATGTAAAACCTTCACAGGTTGGTTAAACCTGGTGGAGTTTTAGTGTACAGCACCTGTTCAATTGATCCTGGCGAGAATGAGGAAAGGGTTGCTGCCTTTCTTGATAATCATCCTGTAAGACATTTTCAGTACATTATTTAAATCGTGCTACGAATGGCTTCCATGACTTTAGCAACTGAGTTTAATACTTGCTTTATCCTTTCCAGGAATTCACCATAGATCGAGCTGACAAATTTGCACCAGCTGAATTCATCACAGAATGTGGTTTCTATGCTTCGAGTCCTGTCAAGCATGCTCTTGATGGAGCCTTTGCAGCTCGCCTAGTTAGACTGTAATCAGTGAAAGTAAGTGATAGCAAACTCTTGCTCCACCTTTCTCCATAAATATTTTCAATTGCAAGTTCATGGCATATTAATGTTCATCTTCTTATTTGTAAAATGAAATCGGTTTTAGAAGTTCAACTGGTCTTTCAAAGTCCCTGATGGACGTCAGATTTGTGTCCTAAGATAGACTACACCTACAGAGAAACACAACTCAGTTTGTCAGAGAAGCAACCACCCAGCAGACTGTCCCTGATGGCTAAGCTTTTGTGGCCAATTTCTCGGTCCGTCTTGAGGCAAGGTTGGTCGTCCAGGGATGGATTGATTAAAATGCTGTGTATACTGGAACTGGAGGATCAGTCTGCGCACAGGAAACAAAATGGCTATTGGTAGGTGTGGTGCTCTTAGGTCTTATGTATACCCACATTTACACTTTTTTTTTATTGAAAGGCCCAAAGGCCAAAGGTACATTTAGATGACTTAAAAGGCTAACATAAAGTTAGTCTGACTCAGTCTAGTCTAAAGATCTAAGAAAGAGAAAAATAATGACTAAACCGAGTACTTCGCCTCAGTACCCATAAAGAATAGTGACAGAAATTTAGTGAGCACAATCAGGAAGAACCTACTTGAACATAGGAGGCGGAAATATAATCAGATGCACACGGAACAGGGACTGAAAATTAGCGCACGTGGCAGCAGATGAGCACTAGGGCACGTGGCAGCAGATAAACAAGGGCACGTAGCAGTAAAGGAAACGTGTCCAATTCACAAAGTCCATGAAGTGTGAAACCGAGAAACGACGTCAGCGCATCACAGCACGTGGACATGCTGGAAACAAAGCATGCAGGCACACAACAGCATCACTTGCGGAACCGGACGACCCCGACGACATCACCGTCGGCAGCCAACGAAACGGCATCGACGTAGCAAACCCCAGTCGACAGCGCAAGCAGCAAACTCGCGCAGCAACCAAGGCCCGCCGACACCGAGCAAGAGAGACTGACACCCGGCAGCGGAGACAGCAGCCAGCAATGAAACGCAGCCGATACCGAGCAGGAGAGACCAACGAACACAGGACGTCACTGAACACAGAAACAGTGCGGCCAATAACACAGCAACAACCAATCCAGCAACCACCACTGAACGGAGCCGAACCGACAAGGAAGACCACAAAAGCAGCTCGGACACACAGCAGAAACAGCCGGACAGCCTGCGCAGAAGAAGAACACTCCAGGAAGCGCTGAACCAGAAGACCGGAAAAAGCACCGCCATGAGCAAACTGAACGGAACAACTGGAGGAACGTCGCACCCAGCTGACGATGGCATTGAAACCCACATTTACACTTGATGTCTAAGAAACTTCTATATGGCATTGAAATGTAAAAATACTGGTATTATTTTGGGTGATTATTACGTATTATAAACTTATTTTTTTGGGACATTAAAATTTTGTAAGACATACAAATATCATTTCAATCACTGGTTTTGACTGATCTGAATGTTAAAATTAATTTTCAAAACCGGTATTTGAATTAACAAATAACGGTTATTAATATCAACCGTTGTTGAATAGAAATTAACGGTTGAGATGATTCTTTCACGTCTCACAAAAATTTGTTTGTGCTTCTGAAACTTAATTATATTAGTGTAAGAGTTAAGTTCTTGGAGGACACTAAATAGAACAAAATTTCAACTGTTGATTTGATTAATATGATGGTTGAACTTTTGAATTTGGCAATTATTTTTAATTTAAATCTCGTATAAAAATAAATATTTGAAATGATGACCTTGTTCATATGTATGTACTTCAACCATTTCCATTACTAAAAATATAAACTAGTAGTTTGATGCACATTTGTGCACTAATTAATCTAAAATATGCTTAAAATAACATAAAATAATAAATATACAGATTATCATAATTATATAATTATATGAAATTGTAATTATTGATTTAATCAGAGATAAAATGGGGATGTGAATTGTGACTTCAAAAAGAAACTGTACTGCTTTATATCTAGGAAGATAATTGTTTTGTCCCGAACCGTTCAGTCGAGGACCCAGGATTTCGTCGGATCAACTACCCGCCTTTCCATCCAGAAGGACCAAATCCAAAATCTTCGTCCTCAAAAACCCAAAACCCTTTCGCCTAATTGCTCCGTAGGTTATCTATAGGTTGCAGTTTCTATAGCCCTGTGTTCAGCTCCAGATTTAGGGCAAATGGTGAGTTGGTTGCTGTTAGTAGTGGTGATGTGTATTTGGATTTAATAGAAGAAAAACGTTAGGATTTGAGCTATTTATTTCAAGTGCTGAATCATATAGAGTATCATGCTTCTTTCACTATCTTATAGAATTTAAGATCATCTTTTGGCTTAATTAATGTGAGATTCTGTCCTTTGATTTGAGTAAGTTTGAAGTTGCATAGTCTAGGGTTCAGTTAAATTTTTATTCTTGTTAATACACTGCCTCTATATATTTAATCAAAGTAATAGGTATGCGAGTTAGCAAAGAGGGGATCTGAAAACGGGTTCTTCAGATTACTTCACTCGAGGATGCTACATGGTTTTTGACTAGTAAATTAATTGGAAAAACGTGTTGTTTCTATCAAAGATCTTGATGATATAGCTTTATCTCCTCATAATGATTGCTTCACTGACAGTTACTCAGTTAGGCTGAGTATATTCTGATTATGTTCTTATTTATAGGGTTGTGAACATCAGAGCTACTGCAATAGTAACAGAGGCACAACCATCTTTGGAAAATTTGGTATCAGTGCAGCCACGGGACTGATGACGGTGGGTTTTTTACACTTTGTTCATCTTGTGAAGAAAGAATAACTTTCACCTTGATTGTGTAGAATGTTAAATTAATTTTGTAGTTTTCGTTGTTTTATTGGTAACAGTTTGCAATTATCGTTCAAAATGTCTGAGCTAGCTTTACTGCAATTCTACAATGTTGAGTTGCAGTGCTTTTTAATTCGCCGTGACTTGTGATTCTATATATAAATTCACTGCTCACGACATCATATTCTGCATGCATTGTGAGATCCTTTTACCCTTCATTCATTTCAAATTTTGCCAATGTTTATTGTCCCTTTGTATTTGTTCGTTTTCTTGAAAAGTTTGTTATAGGTTCCAAGCCTCATAGGTTTAACTGTTTAAGACAAATTAGATGATGTTATAACTCTTATGTTTCTTATCTTTGGTACATAAATTGCTTCATGTTTATAATAGCTAGCGGACAAGAGTCATGCATGTAGTGAAATGAATGAGACGACACCTAATTTGTATCCTTTTCTGTTGGCATGATCCTCTTCCTTTAGGAAAACAGTCAACTGCTTGATGTTTTCTAATCCGTGCATTCCCTGGTTAATTAGAACTTTTTCTTATATGAAGGTTCAACAGTATAAGACTGTATCTGGGTTCATCTGCGAAGCTTTTGGATACATATCAAGGACGGTAGAGATCGTCACAGTGAAAAAGCGAATAGTAAGGAAAGTGATGAATATAATGATAAATGAACACGACCTCCGTGATCACAGATGGATAGCTAAACAGTCGATGGAAGTAAAATGTTACAAGTCTGGACTCTTGACATAGTTATAATTTTACAGATGGAGTGAGGTGTCCACATCCAAGCTATCATCATAACCGTAGGCTTGTGTTCTATTCATACCAGCATCTATTGATGGTAAGTTTGCATTCGTTGGTGTAAGTCTCGCCTGCAGGTTAATAGTTCCGTGGTTATGACCAACAAATTGAGCTGACACTGGACAGTGTGCACACTCACTGCTGAATGACAACCTTGACGACTCACGACGTACGCTATGGTATACCCTTTTCGATTCCGCTAGTTCTTTCAACAGCTCTCTTTCTTTCCTCACTTCCCTAGCTCGTTGTAATTGCTTAAACCTTTCTTGCAACAGTGCGATGGAGGAACTGTTAGAACCGGAGTCAACATTTCTCTCACCCATGGAAAATGGAAAAATCTTTTTCAAGGTGCTCAAGTGTTCTGTTCTGTGTAGTATGTACACATCAAGTAAGTCTTGACCTACTTGTTATATATTTGTCGAAGGAACTCAAATAATACTGTTGCACACATTTAAATGTGTATGTTTAGCTCTAGAATGATATGAGCCCCGAGGAATGATTGGCCACAATTATTCTAACTAATAAAAGGTGTGACTAACACGAGGGAGTAATGCGTTTGGTGGTCGTGGGTGTAGATAGCGATACAAACTACTAAATCGTCATAAAATATAAATGGCTAGCAGTATAGGCCAGATGACTACCTTGGATTTAGTTTTTGCAAGTTTGTGTGAGGAAGATATGTGTTGGATTTTGGAGAAAATGTGGGGTTATGGCTTGCATATGAATTAATATAGTTATTTCAGCACTTGATGCCAATAAGAAGCAACATTTCCACATCCAACTCAAAGGCTTGTTTGTATGCTTCTTCTTTTTTGACGTTGTATGTATTGTTTGTGCGTGGTTTGGCCGCAAATAACACGAATATGAACTGATATACTAGACAGGGAGTTAAGTGAATACTTGGATACTTCTCTTGTGGATTTTCACAGTTGGTTGTTTATTTATGTTGCTTGCAGCAAAGCAACACTGACCCTGCCATATATACAACTGCCTCCTCGCTTCAGACATTCAAAATGGTGTAATGGGTACTTACAGGGTGTGATGTTTTAAAATCATTGACAGGATCATCCTTTGATGTCAGTTAATTACATTTTATGATCGGGGATGCTTTAGAACACTTGAGTAATGTTTGGTTGGACAAGGCTGCTTTCATTTCCATAAGAAGACATCTACAACTAAACAAAGGAACTTCTCATCTCACTTGTTCAGGTTCAACCAGAGGATGTGCTAGTGTGGAGATAATGTAGAGGTGGCAATTATAAGCTTTAAGCTTTTGATCAACATGATTATTTGAATGGACGTGCACACATCTGGAATTCTCCACCCTTCGAAAAAATCTCCAGCTTCTCTCTAGACATCTCCGTGGGTTTTGGTTGTTGGAGGTGGAGAGGGGGTGTCTCCACCCTTCTCCACCTCTAATCGAATTCTGATAGTCTCGGCGAGGCGGCACCAATGATGATATGTAGGGTTTTGGGCCTTGCATGTCCAAATTGGGGTCGTGATCGGAGATCTATCGCGATTCGTTGTTCAGTGGAGGCCACTGCATGTATTCTAGATGCTGGGTGGTGGATCGGAGATGGATCTTAGCGATTTGGAGCATGGATGGGTGGCAGAAGGTCCGGTTGGTGTTGGCGGAGGGTGTTGGTTGCTGCATGTGCCGACGGGTCCCGATCTGTGTTGGGTGGCGGTCCATCAGTTGTTGGCTGAGGGGGTTTGAGGATGGATGGTGCATGTATCAGAGGGTGTTGTGGTGGCTGTGCATGTATCAGATGGCGTGGATGGTGCTGCTTATGGGGTTGTGGTGGCTATGTTGTGCATGTTTTGGCTATGCAGGAGGTGTTGGCTGTTGGATGGGTGGAGGGTTGGCTTCTGACGGTGTAGCTCGGCTCCAAATTGTGACGTTTATTTCGATTTGTTGTTCGGTGTCTGTGCATATGTATAGTGTATTGTATATGTTCGTTTTAGGTTAAATAAGGACTGTGAGCCATGAATAAGGCCTATGAGCCAGTAGTTTGAGTTTGTATTCTCCTTGGGAGGGAGTAGTTTTCTGCCGCAATGACGGTAGTATTTTTCTGTTTCTTGAGTTTCCTCTTGCGTAGTAGGCATGTTTGCTGAAAAGCTGAGGATTGTGGTTGTCTGTTGACACCACTAGGGTGGGGCTTGCATTTGATGTATAAGGCATATACATTGGATATATGCGTACCAATGATCACCCAAATATGAATGAAATGCATGTAATGCTTTTATAAAAAAAAACATGATTATTTGAATGTTTGTGATTGGGGGATGAAGTAGATAATAAGGAGTGTAACCAATACATTCATGAAATGTAATTTATAGTTGAATGTCGATGCATCAAGCATTCATCATATATTAAAACAATGAAAATTAAAAACAACCATACTTAGATTTAAACTATCCGGTCAAGTAGAAAATGAAATTACTTACATATGGTAATTGAGAAAGGATCATTTATGACTCTACGTAGCTACTATCTCTGCGACTCACAATTTGACGATCCATAAATTATCATTTTTTTCAAAATTCATCTTTTAGCAAAATGCATAAATGCATTCAAATGTGCAAATATTAGGCTGCTGCTGATGTCTCTGGTGGTGGTAGTTGCGTCGGTGTTATTCGGTGGTTTCTCGCCGCCGTTGTCCGTGGGCTGCCTCGTGTCTTTCGTCAGCAGTGTCGTGGTTTCATCCCGGTCTGCCACGTGTGACATTCTGCTTCTTGCTGATCACGTGGTGCTCCTTGCTGATCACGTGGTGCTCCTTACTGCAGACACGTTTACTCCTTGCTGATGACGTGGTGTTCCTTGCTCCTTGTATGTGTCGGCAGCTTATGCTTACTCTCTTGCTTCCAACACGTGTCGGCTCCATCCGTGCTTTATTGAGCTCACACGTGTCCCACTTGGTGCCTAAGTATGATTATGTGTCGGCTACACGATCAAATGTGCTGTAACACAAACACAAATACGGCGCCTTTCTGCGCTATTGGTTCAGTACTTTGAACTGCACGGTTCATCTACTTTTCGAGTGAACCAATCACCAATAGTCCATGTCTGCTTCCCATCCGAGATTATCTTTTTCGAGGTTCACAGTCGTCATCATCTTATTATCACTGCCGTCCCGGATGATAGTCTTCATGGACGTACTTTTATGGACCGTTCTGGAAAGCTGGTATTCTGGGATATTTTAAAACAAATTTCACGCTTATATCAATCACTTTTCGCGGACTTCTTGGACCGCCGGTTTTTCAGAGTGGCTGTGCTCACAGTCTCGTGCTTCTGTCATATTTGTTCGCCGATTTTTTTGGTACTGAGGCGAAGCATCTCGTCCACGCTGTGCTTATTTTAATTTTATTTTTGTGTTCGAGGTCTCCATTCGCTTGTCGATTGGATTAAGTCCTCTATTATGTACCGTCCGGGTCTTTGTACTCATCAAAAAAAAGTGCAGATATTATAACAAAAAGTGCAGATGATTAAAATTTACAGTAATGCACATTTTGCACTGGATCGCAGAGGAACTTAAAATGTTTCATAATGTTACACGTTTGAACTGTTTTGCTTTTATTGATACAACTCTGATATTGAATAATTCCGACTTTGTAGGCCACGTTCATGATTACACATGCATATGTACTACTAAAATAAACAATGTAAATAAGCTTCATAAACTCACTTGTAGCTTCACTAGTTCCATGGGATGCAATTTGAATTTCTTTTACAAGGTCCCTCAACAGTCAAAATCCATGAACATTGACAATCGTTATCGAGACACCATCGACGATCTCTTCCATTTTGATACCATTCGAAACTTTTAAAATTATCACCCCACAAAACATCACATAAAAACAAGTTTCTTCCTAAAATGCCAGGCCTAAAATAAACACTGAAGTCTTCTTTCCAAACTAACGAACGGAAGCCAAGATCTTCCTTTTCGGATTTACAATGAACTTTGACATTCGGACCGATATGGTTAACCATGTGAAGAAAGAACTTTGGATAGGCTGTTCGGATTATTGGGCGACAGCTCCAGCTGTTGGTTTCATATGTGATGTTGGTTGAGTAGATTTCTTGAGACAACATAACCAATGACAATAAGATTAAGGCATTTTGGATGAGAATAATGTTGTTGCCAACCATGTTTTATTTTGTGTTTGTGCACAACATGCATGGAGTTATGTATATTTATAAAAAAGTTGGTCTTTGGATGTGAACATGAACATAATTGTCTTAGTTTTTTGTTGGGAAAAAAAATTCATTGGTACTAATCATTTTAGGTTTTTGTCGCTTTAATTTTTGTTTTTATTTTTGGTTTCGATGAAATCATGATGCATTTATCTAGTTGTCAACTCTTATCCTTGAATTTTTTTTTCAAGTTTTCTCATGTAAAAGTAAGGTAATGTGTAGTATACGGTGTAGTTTTGAAAACTGATATATCTCTACGGAGCATCGAAGTTGAGTGGAGGAAATTAACCCTAATCCAAAATTGAAATTAAGAAATGAAGGTGATTTTAGGGTGTTGAATTTTCGAGTGGATTAGGTTGAATTGAACCATCGGTTTTTTTAAGATTAGAAATCGAATAGTTGATTGCTAGACCGCTACTTCATGTGCATTTTTAATCCAATTTATTTTGAGATCAAATTAAACGTGATTTTTCTCCTAAGTTTGCATTTTTAATCCAACTTATTTTTTGTTCTTTATATTTAAATCTGTAAGGAGAGTTCTGCCCGAGAGTCAATAATGGAAAAAATACATTGTTTAAACCTACTTTTTTTATTATTTCATAATGTAGTTCAAACTAACTTTTATACTTTTTATGAGAAATTTCTCTATTAACAGCGTGAAAAAGGTTTAAAAAGTATTACAATCAAGAGAGTTGGTTAATTAAATTAATCTTGTTAAGATTAAAATTGATTTTAATTATCAAACAATTCAAGACAGCAAAAGGCATATTTTTATAGAGGATTGAAATCAAGACGTTCACCGAGCGCATCCTACATGCCATTACTTGGCTACCCCTTTTAGGACGCAACTAGGCATGTTGATGAAACAATATTGCAATAAAAGATACGATCTCATCTGAATTGTTTATAAATAATTTTTATTATTAAAACCATAGTTTTGTACTAATACAACCATACATATATGATTGGGATATGACACAATTCTCTATGGTATGAACAGTCCCTACACAAACAGAAACAACATCAGATCAATAAATATAAGACTTACAATCATGCATACATAAATCATGAATTAAAAAAACATACCTTCAATTCCAGGAAATGCATTGACTGTTATTGAAACAAGGTCCATTAGTGATCAACTTCCAAGGACAATTACAATCAAGATCTAAACACCTTCGGAAGTCTCTGTTATCACGAAATGCATCGAAGTACTTTGTATTACCATCCCAAATTACAGCACACCAAAAATGTGTTCCGAAAAATAACATGTCAGGCCTGAAAGCAAAATGATAAGGTTGGCCGTATGGGAGTGAGCGTTCACCGAGATCATCATCTTCGGATTGACAATGGATTGTGATACTAGGTACGATGTTATTTATAATCGTGACATGCATAGTTGGAATAACAAATGCACCATGACAACCATTGGTTTCATTAACAGCAATGATTGAACAATGAACTTGAGACAAAATACCAAATAATAAGAGAGCAGCATTTAGGATGATAATCTCATTGGTACCCATAACTTTTTCTTGCATGAATATCAAAATAGTGTATTACTTATAATGAAAATGGGATTGGTAGCCATGATTTCATTGACTGCAATGATGGAAACAAGAGATGTACTGTTGAGATGTGTTCGAGGATAGGGATGTACTTTAGCACTCCTCATATTTTAAAGAGTTTCTTTGCTGAAAACTAACCTCTCAATAGTTTAATTTTAACGATACCTCCCCTTCAATTTTTTTAATATAATCACTATTCAATTCAGATACATTGAATTGTGACACCCCTCCACCGATTTCAGTGTCTTTTGCCGAAAAATTAGTTGTTGACTTAGTTGACTATGATATAAATCAAAAGTCTCCATCCATATATTAATCATTAAACTTTAATTTGACTTCATACTTATTTAATTAAAGAATTGATCATCCAAATCTCATAATCTCCAATTTCTTTTACCTCCACAAATACAACAAATCAAAACTTTTTTTCAAAATTGAACTTTGTTGATGTTCATTTAACTTTATTTTGAGTTCACGATGTTATTAAATTAGTTTTTTGTGTCAAAATTGGATTTAAATGATAATCAACTAAGTCAACGATCAATTTTTTGGCAAAAGAAGCCGGAAACGGTGATGGGATGTCACGATTAAATGATTTCTGAATGGGTGGTTTAGTTAAAATTGAGCTATTGTGAGGGTGGTTTTCGACAAAAAAAATATAATAAAAGTTGTGACTTTTCATATCTAATATGAAAGGTTTATATTATTGATTTACTAACTATATTGAAAATGATGTGTTATGCGCATAATGAGTTATGAAAATCTAATACGTAAAAACTAAAAAATGTCATTAAAACTAACAATTTCAAAAAATTATAAAGACTTTTTATGTTTCCCTCAATAAAAGAAATTCTTAAATCCGCCACTACTATTAAGCAAAATAAGGTTATGTGTATTTCCAGGACCCCACTTTAGAAACTCTATATTTTTTATTTTATATAATTATTCGAAAGCTTCTTCTAATTATATTAGGCTAAAACTTAAAGATCGATGGTCTGGCAAGTGTACGGTTTATCAGATGGCTAACATTAGGTAGTCTAAGAATAGTTCAGGTTTAATTATAGAAAATCCAAAATACAATGTAACACCATAAATTCACTGTGTATATAAGAATATCTACCACAGGCTGAATTCATCAAGCCTTACAATCAAATTTGTCTTCTTAACTTGGTATCAGGCCGATCTCCTCTCTCGATCCGATCTTAATTTGAGATGAGTTCTTCAGCAGCACCAAAAGCTGACATGTCAACCTCCATGCTTACCTCTGCGATGCCTCATACCCTCATTCGCCTAGATGGATCCAATTTTTTACTTTGGAAGACGTTAATCCTTCCTAGTCTATCCGGTTGCAACCTCCACGGCTACCTCGACGGAACAACTCCGGCACCTGAGAAGCAAATTGCCGATGGAAAAGATCCAAATGCACCCGCCGTACTCAATCCTGCCTACCAAGCCTGGTGGCAGCAAGACCAACGAGTCCTAGGCGTCCTCCTCAACTCCATGTCCCGGAGATTGCGACCCAAATGGTGGGTCTCACAACGGCTGCTCAGGTTTGGTCGGCAGTACATGCCATGTTCGCTGCGCAAAATCGCGCAACCATCCGTCATACGCGCATACAACTGCAGACGTTGAAGAAGCGAGATCTAACCGCCGCCGATTACTTCCACAAAATGAAATCCCTAGCCGACACAATGGCGTCCATCGGTGCTCCACTAACCGATGAAGAACTCATCGACTACATACTTGCGGGACTTGGGCCACAATTTGGCCCACTAGCAGCTTCTTTAACAATTGTTAACAAGTCTGTATCTCTAGCTGATTTTTACGCTTATCTTTTGTCTTACGAAGCATTACAGGAACAACACGGTCAAATTGATGACTGGACATCATCGGCTAATTCCGCCGCTCGTCGGAACGACAATCAAAGTCGACGCTCACCTCGCCGTCCTGATTCTCAGATTAGCCGAGACAAACAGAGTTCGCAGCCACGCTCAAATAATCAAACCGGAGGTGGACAAAACGGAAATCGTAATGGTGGCATCCGAAATCGAAACGGTGGCGGACGTTTCCGTCCGAAATGCCAGATCTGTCGCCTCTTTGGTCACGACGCCCTAAGCTGTCACAATCGATTCAACGAAGCATACAATGCTGAAGAATCCCGATCCGGTAATGCTGTCGACCGTCGTCAGTACACTGACACCCAATGGTATATGGATACAGGCGCAACAGATCACCTGACGAGTGATCTAGAACGTTTAACTGTGCAAGAACGGTACACTGGTAAAGATCAGATTCAAGTGGCAAACGGAGCAGGTTTGTCTATTTCGCATATTGGTCACACTCGTTTAACTGATTTGAATAATTCTCTCATTCTTCGAAATATTCTTTGTGTGCCTAACATCAGTAAGCATCTATTGTCTGTCCATCGGCTTGTTTCTGACAATAATATTTTTATTGAATTTCATTCTGATTCTTTCTTGATCAAGGACAAGGACACACAGAAAATTCTATTCCGAGGTAAAAGTTATGGCGGACTCTACCCCCTTCCATTTACTGATGTTTCCCACAGTCACAAAGTGTTCTCCGGTATCAAAATCCCTTACCACATGTGGCATCGGCGTCTTGGGCATCCCTCAAGTACTATTGTTCAAGATATTGTTAAACGTAATTCGCTTCCATGTTTTTCTATAAACTCAGACTCTTCCATATGTGATGCTTGTCAACGTGCCAAAAGTCATCAATTACCATATACTTTATCTCACCGTGTTAGTTCTCAACCTCTTGAATTAATTCACACGGACGTTTGGGGTCCCGCCATTTCCTCTTCCGGTGGATATCGCTATTACGTTAGTTTCATTGATGACTATAGTCGCTTTTGCTGGCTTTATCTTATTAAATTTAAATCTGATGTTGAATCTGTGTTTGTTGCATTTCAAACTCATGTTGAGCGCCTTCTAAATACAAAAATTCGTGCTGTGCAATCGGATGGCGGTGGAGAATATACTCGTCTTCGTCAATATTTTAGAAGAATTGGTATATCTCATCGAATCACTTGTCCGCATACATCCCAACAAAATGGCGTTGCCGAACGTAAACATCGCCACTTAGTCGAGACCGGCATGGCACTTCTAGCTCACTCTTCCCTACCACTTCGTTTTTGGGACGAAGCCTTTCTAACGGCTTGTTATCTTATCAATCGATTACCAAGTCCCGTTCTTAATAATTCTACTCCCATCACTCGGCTTCTTAAAATCAGCCCAAATTATTCTTTTTTGCGCACATTTGGTTGTGCATGTTGGCCGAGTTTACGTAAGTACAATGCTCACAAGTTGGAGTTCCGCTCAAAAATGTGTGTGTTTCTTGGTTACAGTCCGCTGCACAAGGGTTATAAATGTCTGGATCGTGGCACGGGACGCATCTATATATCTAGGGATGTTGTTTTTGATGAAAATGTTTTCCCATTCGCTACACCTGGCATTGTTCATGATCTCAATCTGTTAACACCTCCAGTGTCATATCCTACTGTTGAGATAGCTACTCAGGGTGACCCTACACGTAATTACGACTTATCCCTTATGCCATCTACTAATCTTGCTTCTGAGCATTTTCCTATACAGGTTAGACCTTGTGATACAACTTTTGGTGGGGACAACACTATTGGGGTCAACACTGCTGATGTTTCTAATTCACAAGTTGGGCCCGCAGCCCATGAACTTGTGCATCAAAATATTGTTGATTTTGTGCCAACTTCTGAAATTGGACAGGAACAGATCTCTGGACTTGGGCCTCAAGGTGCCATCACAAATTTAGCCCAACCATTTACAAGGGAGCCATCTTCAATCTCAAGCCTGCCGACATTAACTTCTCAAATCTCCACCGACACCATTGTTGACTCCACCACATCACAGCTAGATCCGACTAGCGCCTCTCCCATCGAGCGATATCAAACTCGCTCTCGTTCGGGTATACAGCAGCCCAAGCAATTCACAGATGGAACTGTCAGATACAATCCAAATCGGCGTGCGTTTATGGCTACCCCAATTTCCTATCGCATGGCTCTCAATGAACCAGTATGGCGTACAGCCATGGAAGAAGAGCTTCTGGCACTCCGACAAACCCGTACCTGGTCCTTGGTTCCGAGACCTCCTGATTCAAATATTGTCGGCAGCAAATGGGTATTTAAAACGAAGCATAGACCTGATGGTTCCATAGCCAAACACAAAGCTCGATTAGTCGCCCGTGGC